>CABHPR010154715.1:0-29569 GCA_902168415.1 Peromyscus melanophrys | reverse complement strand
TGTGTGTGTGTGTGTGTTCCTGATGCCTGCTGACACAGATTTAAAATTCTTGGCTCCTTCTCCAGCACCAATAGAACATTGACTAAGACACAGACTCTGCTCTCACAACAATATTTAAAAATGGACAGTGAGACTAAGCATAGCACTGTAATCCCAGCAATCAGAAGCCTGAAGGGGGACTTCAAGTTCAAGACACCCTCAACTACATGGGAAAAGTTTGTCTCAAAACAAGCAGACACAGACAATGCTAAGAGGCAAATGAACTCAACTACTGAGGGGCTTGTTTGGTACCAATATTCCCTGATAGTCCCATCAGAATGGTTCTCTGGGAGCTTCGTCTGGAGAATAAATTCAGGAAAGACAGAAACCACTGTAGATAATGAGATCTGACTCAGCTCTAAACTCCATCTCCCAGCACCTGGCCAGTGCCCGACACTAAAGAAACTCAGAAAATATCATTGTTCCTACATGAATGGAAACTAGTTTACAATACTTTGTCCTTAAATCTTGTACATTAAAATCATTCCTTTCAATATTTAATATCACATAACTATAGGGTCTAGAATGTAGGAGCTCAGCAAGGACTGTCAGGGACCAAGCATGGACCATGGAAAAGTACTAGCTAGGCCAGAGAACAAACCCCCTGCCCCAAACCAGATGCCCCCAAAGATAAAGAACAGGTCAGGCAGGTCAGGTAGCATAGCAACAGAACAATGGGCCCTGACCAACAACCTTATCACCTAGCAAGCCTCACGACTTGCACGGCTTCCTTTACCTGCACATCCCCCCTCAACTGCATCCCTTCCCTCCTTCCTGCCTCCTCCCCCTCCCATGCTATATAAGCCTTGCTGAGGAGAATAAAATTTGCAGCTTGATCAGAATACTGTCTTGCTGTGGTCCCTTCGTGTCTCCCCTTCCCTTTCATTCTCTCCCGCAGGTGGGTCGCCCCCGTTGACACCCCGCTGGCCCGGGGCAAAGGACCTTCATAAGTATTCAAGATAACCACTGGATTATTTGGACCTACCCCGTCTATCAGGGTTCACTGCCCCCACAGTTACTTAGCACCTACTATTTACCAGGTCTTTTAGTAGGTACCAGGATCACAGGAAAGCTGGTCAGCAAATTTTTTTCAACATGATGATGTCCATGAGCAAGGCTGGGAGAAAGTGGAGGAGAGGGGCACATTCGAGATGGACTACCCCTTACCATCAGCGGGTATGAATGGTGCTTCCACAATGGGTTCAAATATAAAATGAAAATGTTCAGAGGAGAAACAACCAATCTACATAGTTCCATGAGGTTGGAAGGAGAGAAAATACAAAGAAAATGTCTAAGTAGAGACAAGTATCAAGCAAGGCAGGGGAGAGCTCATGCAGTGAACTTGAGCAAGCAAGGGGTCTACAGTGTGGCAGCTGCACATGGGGACACGTGGGAACGTGGACATAATGAGAGCAGTGTTAGAGTTAGAAAGAAGAGTTTCAATTTCAGCAAAGGACAGTGGAGGGCTTTGGTTCTAGTTTACGTTTTAGGATCTAAAATTTAGATGAACAGCTCTAGAAAGAAAAGATAAAACTAAAGGTTAGGACAGCAGCCGTGAAGCTAGAACAGATCCAGACAAGCCAGCAGGTGCTTCTACCACAGCTTCAGGGCAGAAGCAGGTAGGAGACTACAGAATTTGGTGAGCACTGGGACAGTGAAGTCTATCATTCTTCCCAGGGAGCAATCAGTTACTAAGCATCTCTACAGCCAGGGTCTTTCCCCGCTACAAACCAGACACAATTATACCACCAATAATAATAGTCAGAATAATGTCTACTGTCTGGTGCTTTTGGTGAGGATTAATGAAAACATTCTCTACTCACACACACACACACACATACACACACTCTACTCCAATTGATTCTCACCAAACCTACATAAAACATTGTCATCATATCACTGCTAGGACACATATTTAACTTACATTCAGTAGTTTTGTACATATTGCAGCATGTGTAATACATTCATAATACACAAATTATTTTGAACTGTGTTCCTAAGAAGGTATGTATTACATCCCATGTTTCTGCTTGCCTATGTGCGTTGTGTGTGCTGCATGAATGGCAGCTCTTGCCAATTGCTATCTTGACATATCTATACAGGGCACAGCTCTGGGGGCTTGAGATACAGAAATGAATAGAATAAACAAACTCTCGTGGAGTTTCCATCACAGGAAGTAACTATAAATAATCACTGGGGGGATGATATTTACACAGAAATATTAAGAAGGACCTAGAGATGCAAATTTTTTTAAAAAAGATAATTAAAGGTTGCAAAAGCTAAGGCGTATGATTGGAGGGTTAAATGTGGTTTTGAAACATGGAGACAGCAGATGTTCAGATACAGCAAGCAAGAACTGGATAAAAAATGAGGTTAGAAAGAAGGAAGCAACAGACAGTAAAGGGCTTGAAGCCAGAGGCAGACAATAAAGAGAAAGCAATTTCTGATCATCTGAGCAAATAACCGGATGAGGCTCCCATTCACAAAGGGAGGTCATAGGGGGCACTAGTTTGGTGGGAAGGTGACAGGTCCTGACTGAAGATCTACTCCACTGGAAGAGTCTATAGATATCTAAGTGAAGAGCTAGAAAACACCTGAGACTCAAGAGAAAGAACACTATGGAAAGTAAATGTGTGGGAGCATGCAGTGAGAGAATAAGCAGAGGTGGGGGGGGGGGGAACGACAAAATCTGAACCTATCAATATGTAATGAACCTGTAAAGAAAAGACAGGAAGGGCCAGAGAGCATGCATAAGCAAAATAAAGCCTGAAACGTGCTCAGCAATGGTTGCTGGCTTCTCCCAGACTCGCTAAGTTCAAACTCAAGCCCTACTGTTTACCTAGCTGGGTATCCTTCTTCCTAGCTTGCTCATGGAGAGCACCAATGTGAGCAGTTAATGCTCCTGAATGGCATTTGGCATAGTGCTGGCATGCAGGAGAGTGCCCTCGGGGTTTATTGGCTGCTATACACAACAACCAGGGATCACCCAGAACAGTAAGAGACCAGTCATACTTCCTCGGGAGGCCTGTGAGCTGCAGAGCTGGCACGTGAGATGAAGCCTCCAGGAAACTACAGAATAATGAAAGCTATATAAATTCTTTCTAGGTCTTAAAATAAGTTTCTCATCTTTTTAGTACAAATTAAATAGTTTAAATAAATATAGATAAAACTAGGTTGAACAAGAAGCAAAAATGTTCACAAATGTATGCAGATAGAACGGGTCATCACCTAACTAATTTTACCCATGTCAGTCAACCCAAATCAGACAGGGAGTGCTAACTTGGAGGAGCGAACTGTGGCAGTCCGAATGACAGTCATTCCCTTAGGCTCAGTTGGTGGAACTGTTTGGGAAGGGTGAGGAGACATGGCCTTGTTGGAGGAGGTATGTTACTGGGGGCAGGCTTAGAGGTTTCAAAAGACCAGTATCACTCCTGTGTCTCTCTGCCTCCTACTTCAGTTTTAATATGTGAGCGCTCCGCCATTCCTACTCCATTCCATGGGCCTTTGCTCCACCGTTAGAGACTCTAACCCTCAGACAAACTGGATGCCTAAGTATGGACTCGGCAAAACAAGATATGGGGAGTAATGGGCTCAACTGACCAGAAGTTGACCTCAGAGGAGAGTAGGACTGGAACAATAAATCTGAATGTATATATCCTGGGTTCAACAAAAGCAGGACATAGGGAGTAAAAATTTATGTCTCTGTAGATACCCTGAATCCTGTTAGCCATCAGTAACCTCATGCTTATAGTTCAGCCAGTAACTTCAAAGAACTGCCTCACCCTTAGCCCCCTCGTCCAATCCCAAGCTTCATGTAAACCTTTCCTATATAAACCCCTTAAAGTGAGTGCTCAGGGCATTCTCCTCCAACTGCTGTGTCAGATGTCTAACACAACTAAGCCCGAGTTTGCTTGTCATCAATAAACCCCTTTGTGTTTTGCATCAGATATTAGCTCTCTGGTGGTCTTGCTTGGGGGTTTTGTGACGTGGGCACAACACTACAAGTGGATTCATTTAGGAATTGAACCCCAAAATGTAAACATAAAGTTAAACCCTATTCTCTAAGGAAGAAGAAGCTAGAATATTCCAGAATAAAACAAAGAAGTTTATCATAAATTATATCAAGTAATCTGTGTTACTAATACATTGCAAAGATTTCTAGGAACTCAATATTTATTCGTATTTAGTTTTATTCTTCTAAAAACAAATTTTGGTGTGCATACTATGCATCAACTCACTCTTCACACAACGTATTTTTACTAACCGACATACAAACAAGGGAAGTGGAAAAGAGGGGAACGGTGGAAGGGGCCTGTTAGCCCAGTCCTCAAGAGGTTGAGGCAGGGTGATGGCCATGGGTTCAAGGACATCCTGGAAACATAACAAGTTCAAGGTCAGCCTGGACTGCAAAGAAAGACCCTGTCTGAAAGATAACAAAAGGAAAGGAGGAGAAGGCAGAGGAGGGGAATGGAAAATAAACCACAAACTGAGGTTCCAACTGTGTTGTTCCCTGAAGCAAACAAATGGCCGATCTCACAATCCAGGACTGTTTCAGGGTCACTAACCCTCAGGCTATCTATCCCCCTCCTCCCTTCGGAAGTCTGGAATGAGGAGGAGTTAGTACTTCCTAAGGAGGTGATCTAGCAGCCTTTCCAGCAGAGAGCAGCACACAATTTACAGTTATTAATCAATATGTTAAAATCTACCCTTGCCCTTCAATCATTAAGCACAGATTTGCAATATGGTCCTTTGAAGAGTTAAGCTCTCACCAGAGTTCAATTTACAAAGGAAAAAGTAGGACTTACAGGTCTAACCAATGCCTTTCTTACATGTGACTTCAATGACCCACCAGTGCAAACACAGAGGTACACTAAAGCAGAAGACACCGTCGCTAGATGAATGGCTCACACCCAGTTCTCAGTCCCTCTGAACCTCACTTGATACCTCAGCTGAACAAGATGGAGTAAAGATTGAGGGGTAATTATCCATATCCATCTGACTAAAAAAGACAGATAAAAGGAGGAATATTAAAGGGGATGTTTGGGAATCTCAAAGCAATGTTTCATAAAGCAGGTTCCAAATGTTCTCCGAACCAGGAGGCCCATGGAGAACAGTCGCCTGCAGCTGGATTGCTCTTTAGAAGCAATGCCTGTGAAGATGTATGTAGCCAGCATGTTTAAGGCCAGAATATCTGCAAAGTACTTCTAAAAATACTGTCTAAAATTTATACACACACACACACACACACACACACACATACATACAAAAAAAAAAAAAAAAACCCTAGTCTGCAGTTAGGGACCAGTGAAACAGCTCAGCTGGTTAAGGCACTGTCACCACACCTGATGACATCCACACGGTAGAAGGAGAATCAAGTTGTCCTCCGATCTCCTCATATGTATGTCATCGAGCTCATGCACACACACACATACACACACACACACACACACACACACACACACACACACACACACCAAATAAAATAAGTAAATACAATTTTTTAATTCCCAGAGTTGAGCCGACTATTAGTATTTTTCTAAATGGACATAGTATCAACCTGCCCTCTGAATTCATATGTTGCTGCCCATATACTAGTGCAGCTCTCAGACTTCATCAGAGAAGTCCCTTTACGCAGTGGATGGTGGTTATTGCAGAATCACACAATTGGTCAAAGTACTAAGAATAAGTAACCATGGGGTGCTCAGCCAGGAATGAGAGATCTGTATCACACACCCTCCCCAAGGGGCAGAGATCATCATGGAAGAGAGGATGGAAGGACCTGTAAGAGCCAGCAGAGGTCAGGAAGGGCTGGAGCAAAACAGAGGCTTCTGAACATGAAAGGACCACTGCACTCAAGAGCTCACGGCAGCTGGGGGTTCCTCCACAAGAGCAAGCCAGTCAACACTCGAGCATAAACTGGAAAGGAATCCATGACCCTCCATCCATAACTGAGGAGCTATGAGCAGTTTGTCTTCTGGGGGAGGAGAACCAGTTTTCTTTAAGGATATGGCTCCTGGTAAATCAACCATGCTCCAGCGGACGGCCCCACACACTTCCCGGACGGCCCCAGAAGTACATGGACAGCACTATTTGGAGTCAATAGGTTATTAAAATTTTTAAGAGGCAAAGAATTATTACAAATACTTAATAATTTTTAAATCTATAGTTAATATTGACAGATTTTTTTATATGGAAGCAAGGAAAAGCCAGGTTAAGTATCATGTGAATAGAACCAATCAAGGTCACTTTCTCAACAGCACTGAAGTAAACTGAATTTGTTCTAATTTGACCCCCTCCCTAATAAAAGACTACAATGTTCTCTCTTATAGTGAGCATCAACGCACAGACCCTCGCGTGCCCTTGCAGTTGTCTCCTACCCAGTCGTCCCTTCCCTCAATAGCCAAGTCCCCACTCCATCAGATTTCAGATCTGTTTAGACCATCCACCAGTCAGCAAACAAACGAAACACCCAGGTGGATCAGTGGGATGTAGAGTTCACATAGACGACAGAAAGCAAAGCTTTCAGCTTACAAGTTATCTCTTCATAGACACCGCTGGGAATGTTGACTAACCCAGCCGCCATGGGGCTGTGGAGCTGGCTGTCTACCAGGCTACACACACCTCCCAGGCGACTTGAGAGAGTGGCCAGGCTACAGGTCACTGTTCTAAACAGGCCCCCACAGTGTGGAGATCACTCAAAGCCTGTTTTATGAAGCATGGCTTTGAGGTTCCAGAACATTCTTTTTAATACCTATTATTTTCCTCTTTCCTATGAAGATCTTCTCTTTTTGGCTAGATTGATGGGCACAATTATTTCTATGTCTTTATTCTTCCCAGCCGGCCTGAGTTGACAGCATACACTGGATGTGTTAGAGTGTGTATAGATACAAACTATTGCTTTCATCCTCTCTCACTGCCCAGCTGGGAGGCTTTCTCCACTGTGTTCACTGGGAACAATGTGTTCCAAGCAGTAGCCAGTCAAGGCCTAATGTGAAGATAGCCCAGGCATTTCTTTCTGTAAGATACTTTTGTTTGACATGCAGAATAGGGGGCTAAAGAGATGGCTGAGCAGCTAAGAGCACTTACTGCTCTTGCCAAGAGCTGGGGTTTGGTTCCCAGAACCTCAGGGGACCTGACACCCACTTCAGGCCTCCGCAGGCACCTGCATGCACACAGTGCATATAAGCTCATGCAGCGCTACATACATGCACATAAAATAAAAATAAAATATTTTTTAAAATAGAGTAGGAAAAAAAAGTAGAAAATACGCTATGTCAAAAAACATATATACATGGATCAATGTGACAGTAAGTGGGTCCAGCGGTGCCTGCTATAATCTTAGCTACTGGGGAAGCAAGGGCAGGAGCCACATCTGAGCTCAAGAACATCTGAGTCATGTTAGGAAGGTCCCATTTCAAAAAACAATCCCATTGTACCTCATAAGTTTGCATAATTAGTATACGTTGATCAAAACTTTTATTAAAAAGATCAAAGTTTTCAATTGTCCAAATCAAAATCGTTAGAGAAAAAAAAAACAAAAGAAGAAAATCCAGGGGCCAGGAAGATGGCTCAGCCAGTGACAGGACCCTGACATCTGCATTGCACCTCCCCCCCCCCCCCGAGAGTCAGCGGGAGGCCTGGTGTGCAGCTAGCCAGAACTCGGCTGCAAAGCAGTGGCAGAAACAAGGGTGACCTGCCTCAGCCAGGTGGAAGGTGAGAACCAACTCCCAAAAGCTGCCCTCTGACTTCCATGGAAAACAACTCTCCTCTTCTTCCTTAGAGAATGAACATAAAACCATGCAGCCATGAGCACCGGAGAGACCATCTAGAAACATCTCACCACCTACCGCAAGATCCTTCCTCAGCTGTCATGATGCTTTCAGGCAGGCGCTTCACTCACTGGGCCACGTCATCTCTCAACCCACCCAAACTAAACTGTTAGTGTTCCTTTGACACTGGAGACATACTAAGATAGAAATCAACCAAAGTCTCCCAGTGCTCTGCTTTTATATGGGTCTCCCCGCTCTGAATAAGTGCAATGTAATTTCTGGACCTAACTACAAAAGTGAACATTTACCCCTGCTAGGTTTCATCTTGTTACGGCTCAAACTTTGATTCCTTTCCATCCAATGTCATTGGAAAACCAATTTCTCGAAAGTTGTGAACAAGTCATTGAGAAAAGTACTGAACATGACAGGCATTGTCCCCAGAGAGCTGTCTTTGGATGGTGTCACTCTGTCAGGTAACTAGCATTATGAAGATAGAGTTGCTCAGCCTGCCGTGAATCTGCCTCGATCTTAGGGCAAATGTTTTCTACAGAGGAGGAAGTTCCCTTGCCCACCAGAATGTCACAGCATCCAGCAGTATGAAGAAATCTAGAAATGGCCCACCTAGTGGCCGAGCTAAGCAGATACTGTGACTTTCGGTGCAGCTCGTGCAGAATGAATCAGGGGCCCCTCTCTGTAAAGCCAGCGGCTCCTGAATAACTCACCTGAGCATTTTGTTTCATTATCAAGATCTACTTGCACCTCCCCTCGTAAATAGAAACAATTTCCTATGTCCATCTTCTGACCTTGTCCTATTGCTAAATGATGACAAGAGGCTTCTGAGATCAGATGGGACGTCTTCACATATTATGACAGTTTGGGCCTTGCAGCTGGAGCCTAAGCATCTAGACAGCCTAAGTACCCCATAGACTTAGCACAGCACCTAATTAACAACTACCCATACCTGATACGAAATCAGTAGACAAAGCAGCTAACTGCAATGTTAGCCTGTTCATTATGTGAAGACATAAAACAGCTTTCTGGCAACCTTCTCACCTCTTTCAGAGTTCAGGTCAACTTTCTACCTGGAAGAAAGTTAAGAGACTTTGTCCCTGCAGCCACTAAAAAACCAACTTTACCTCCTAAAGCTATCTCACACCCTTCGGGCCACCGCATTCCCACCTCCTCACACTGATGTACACACAGCAGCTCAACACTTTGAAGAAACTATCATTTCTGTAGGTGTGTGTGACCAAACAGTACTAACCACAGCTTCTACTACCCTGTCCATCTGTGACACATGAAATCAGAATTCCATTCACTTAGTTACACAACTGCTCTAATACAACTTGATAAACTCTTTGCCTTTTACCCACTAACAACAAGCTCCCTTTACCTCATACTTCATCTCCACTTGTGTCTGTCTCAGTCACAACACATCCATACCTATAATCACAAGTCCCCCTTTGTGGAATGATCTTTTTGTACAGTGTGAAGATCTATCACTCTGATTGGTTTAATAAAAAGCTGAACTTCCAATAGCTAGGGAGGATTTTCGGGGCAGAGAGGGTGCTGGGAAGAAAAAGGCAGAGTTGCTAGACAGACACAGAGGAAGCAGGAAAGCAACCTGGGAAAAGTAAAGGTAACAAAACTATGAGGCAGAAAATAAATTAATAGAAATGGGTCAAGTTATAAGAGCTAGTTAAAAACAAGCCTAAGCTATAGGCTGAGCTTTCATAATTAATAAGAAGTCTCCATGTGGTTATTTGGGAGCAGGCTGGTGGGACAGGAAAATCTGCCTGCACCCCCCTCCAACACTGGCTCTGTGAACAGCTACTTTTTCCTTTACATTCATGTCCATAACTTGGTTACTCATTATCGCTCTGTAGCACCACTGCCCTCCACAGATGACTAGCTTCCCCAGTCCTGTCTCTAAGCTCAGCCGTAATCCATGACTGTCTGCCCAACCTTACCAGCTTGTTTGTGGTCCCAATACCCTCTTATCTTTCCTGGGCAGTAACAACCCTCTTCTTCACACACACACACACACACACACACACACACACACACACACACACTCCACCATCACACTAAACATATATATATAGGGAATGCAGCATTCCTACTTTATTTTTATTGTGTTTTTTTTTTAATTTTTCTCTCTGCATGTGAATGTGTGTGGGTACATGTGTCAACACACATGTGTAGAGGTCATAGAATATTTTAAGCGTTGGTTTTCTCTTCTCCCATGGGGGTCCTGTGGATCATAATCAGCTCACCAGGCATGGGAACAGGTGCCTTTATCTGCTGAGCCATTCCACCAGGTCCCACCTCTCTCCTTTAAGTCTCTCATGGTCCCCTTTGCTCTCAGACAAGAAGCGCAAAAATATTAATGTGCCATAACACCTGTATGCTCTCAGCCCCTGCCTACCTCTGCCTACTAACACTCCTCTGCTCTTGTAAATTTTCTAAGCACCCTGGCCACCTTTTCAGTCTTCAAATGCTCCCAGCTGCATTTGATTTCTAGATCTTTTTACATGGTGTTCCTTTCTTATCCCATGCTATTCAATTCACCATCACAGTCCTGCCCTCCTTCCACACACACATGCTTGCCTAACTCTGGCCTGTTTTAGCATTCAGTTTAAATGTCATCCCCACCCCCAAAGAAGTCTCTGGGAATGACCATATCCTGCCCACAATCACTACCCTGAACACTGCCCTCTTTGCATCCTGTTCTTCCTGGAGACACCTCTCACAAGTGAGTGATTTTGTAAATGCTTACCAACAGTATGCATTTCTCATGGCAGCCCTGGTAACTCAGAGCTGTGCCAAACTTGTTCATCTAAGCCCTTCACAAAGACCTCAGTGTGTGAGTCAGTGCATGCCTCTTTGATAAAAGAAGCTGCTCTGAATTCTCATTTTTACAAATACATTTTCCTACTGTGTTTCTAGCCACAGAAACGGGTCTTGTAGGGGCATTAGAGCCTGTTACTCTTTTTGTCCCCATCTTTTAAACGTATCCATTATTTAAGCTATTCATGATGGCACATGCCAGTAATCTTAATACTCAGGGCTCTGAGGCAAGAGGATCAGGAGTTCAAGGCCAGATGCTGCTACATGGTGAGTTTAGAACAGACTATGCCACATGAGACCATAACTAGAAAAAAAGGGATTCACAAATTAATATTTTGCTCAGAATTAATTCTTAGTTCAAGAAATCCTGAGGTTATTCTTGGCTGTCTGCTAACTATGTGCAGTGACTATTAACCACCACCTATGCAGTCTGGTCCCCATGCCTGAAAATGGATTTAATTATTCTCCCCATATATGATTTCATCTCACAAACAAACTCCATTTATCAGTAGTTACTCATCTACTGTCAAATGAGATAATGATCGTTTCACCACCCAGGACCTATAGATGCCCAATTAAAAGCAAAGAAGCACTATAATAGAATAGTCTATACTGCTTCATCATGATCAGATACACATACAGTGGTCAGATGGATGGTCACCAAATCCAAATCCCACAGCCAGCAACCTATTACTCCATCATGAGCCTTAGAAACCAGTAGAAATTCTAGAGAAGAAAATGAAGTGCATTTCAAACTGTGGTCAACATTATAAAATCTGTTTTTCAAAAGCATCAAAATACAGTATTGTTTTGTGACTTGGAAAGTCTGAGAACCACAGGTAAGTTTGTTAGCCCACAAGGGCTAGGGATTTTCTGTTTCTTGTTGCAAATGCTTTTCTATGTTGTTCTTTGAGAATAGTTTAATCTTCTATATATGACTTAACCCAGAACTAAGTGACCAGCCAAGTATCTGTTTACTTGAAAAACAGAATTAAACTATTCCTTTTATCCAACAACACAACATAACCATTTTGTAAAACTGCACCACATTGTAATTACATAGTTTTAGGAAGATGGCAAGAAGCTGCCTCTGGCAGAACTCACTTCTTTGCATCATTTACCCTTCATTAAATAATCAAGATCACAGATATTTATTAGAATAGCCAATACATGTAGTTCTTACAAATGTGCCAACCTGATGTCAACAAGGGCTGAAGACCAAAGAAACCCTGAGCTATTTTCGTGCTCAAAAGAAATACTTCACACTAGAAAATGCACAATAAATTTTTTATTAAGCAACTGATGCTTTCTGGAAATCAGCTTTTCTCACTTCCATTTATAAATCACATTTATCATTTGGCTCTTATCTGAGCAGGCTCTTAAAAGCATGCCTCTCAAGAAAGGATACAACCTCAGTTTACAGACATATCCATGTTTGTTTTTGTTTTGTTTTGTTTTGTTTGCAGTCTTGGGGGTGGAGCCCAGGGTCTTACACTGGACAAGTACTCTGCAACAGAGCTACATTCCCAGACAACAAGGAATCATTCCATAGTCCACATCTAGGAGCAAGCAAATAACACGTTCTTTTTTCTTTTTTTTTTTTCTTTTCTTTTTTTTGGTTTTTCGAGACAGGGTTTCTCTGTGTAGCTTTGCGCCTTTCCTGGAACTCACTTGGTAGCCCAGGCTGGCCTCGAACTCACAGAGATCCGCCTGGCTCTGCCTCCCGAGTGCTGGGATTAAAGGCGTGCGCCACCACCGCCCGGCGAGAGACCACTTCTTAATTTGATAGTCCAAGCTCTGCCTACTTCAGGGAATTTTCTAAAGATGCCAGCCTGAAATAATAAAAATTCACTTTAAAGCACAATTTATAAGGAAATTTGGGGTCGTAGTTGGGTAGTAGGGAGCCAGTAAAGTCCTGAGTGAATGTGTATTGTTAATGGAGGCACAGCCATGTCAAGGACCCCAGTGCCTCAGCCCCATGGGAGTGGCAAAGCCTTCCCTCCTGGCTCATGTGTGGCTATTGATAGTGTGTGTAAAAATGTCTACCATGGCTTTGTCCCCTCACCCCATATTTACAGCCTGAGGCTGCTTCCCCCCAGAAACTGCTCCTACCATAATCACCTAACCTGAGTCCTTGACTCCTTATTCAACTCTATATAATAAACACACTGAACTTGGGATGCTGTAGCGTCTCCACCAGAGAGTTCATACCACCCAATCCCAGCTTTTCTGTGTGTGTCTGAGCTTTCTTTACTCCCTCACCACCTTAATCAGGGTTCTGGAACCCAAGCCGTGCAAGGACTCAGAAAATAATGTCTTAAGCCTGATCTTCCAGATTGGATCCCTATCTAACTTCTACCTAACTGTGTGGCTTTCGGAAAGCTACTCAATCTCTGTAGGCTTCAATTTCCTCATCTATCAAATGGGCAGTGTTATTTGACTTTGTCCTGGATTCCATGGTCTTTTCTGACTTTCATTGCATACCTAATGCCTACAGCTGGGAGTCTCTTTGTTAATAATAGATGCAGCTGTACAAATCTTATTCTCACGCTGTCTTATTTTCCGTTTGCTTTTTGAATGTATCTGTAGACTCGGAACTAATAGAACCAAAGTATAAGACAAGCAGTAGGCAAAGCACAGTTTATCTGGTAAGTTTTCCTGACATCAAGTATGATACCAGGCATACAGTCACATGGTACAGAATACTTAATAATGGAAAAATAGAAGAAAAGAAAAATAATGTACGTACGTAAATACACGATTCAAAATTATATATAAAAATATTTAAAAGTTAGACATCAAATGGTAACTTTGGTTAGCAACAGGCTACAAAATTATTTTGACTTATTTTCCTCCTCTGTACTTTTCTGAACCTTCCCAAACTTATATAATTGATACATTTTAAAAGTCAGGAAGAAGGTTTTTGTTCCAACACATTTTTTCTAGAAAACAGTATTTCTAATGAAGTTAAGTGCAAATCCTGTAATTACCTGAAAAAGAAGTGACTTCAACACAAGCACTACAACACCTCCCACAGTGACCTGTGGCTACCAGGTGGCAGCAAGCACTCTGTGTTGAGTGCTTGCCAGACAGAGAGGATTCATATACAGCCTGGGCTAGACAGGGCAGGACCAAGAGAATTCATCACGGTGTTCGGAACAGCACCCAACTTAAAATTAACAAATATTAAATTTGTCATTTAATTCAGACCACAGTCAACTACTGATGTCTGAAACTGCAGCAAATGTGCTGAATGAGGGCAAAGTGCCATGCGTAAACAGGGCCTCCAGTCTACCCACCAGTGATGCATTTGTCCCCTGTCGCCCCAAAATTGGGAACAAAGCATTGGTCTAGTCATTGAGTGCTTAGAGAAAGTGTCAGTTTTCATTACAGCCTTCACCCGGCCCCCTAAGAAACACTCTAGTGAAGTGTTATTTGCCAATGCTCTGGTTAAGAAATCAATCGTTAAAGGCTTTTACTGGCAGAATCTTTGCCATAATAACTTTGGGACTCAACTCTTTATTTGCTGAGGCTTCCAACAGCATAAACTAGAGAGGAAGAGGAGTGAGTCAGACACAGGCATGGCCACTGTTAAGGAAGAAGGACCCAAATAAGGGCTGGTCATCTGAAGTCAATAGCTCACAGACCACAATTCCCAGAACAAAGCATCAAATGCAGTTCAAGGGAGTACTCCAGGTCCAGCAAGTATCTGGAATGTGGAACAATAGAGTAGTCAATGTAGCTGATTCTGCAAGAAAGGTTATGCCCATTGAGCCTCCACTTCCAAGGCACCAGATAGGTTTCAACAAAACAAATCCCATACCCCACTCTATCACAGAGGCAAGGAATCTAATATGCTCTAAGATGAGGGTGGTGACAGATCTGGAAATCATGGCCTCCACAGGAGGGAAGGTTCATGAACAAAACCAACTTCTGAAAGTAAAACCAGAAGTCCCATTGAAGACTTGGTCCCTTTAATTGCCCCATATTAAAAGGCTTTGGTTCACATCTAGGCCTTTCCTTTGAGCAGTCTCTTTGTGAACTGTCGTAGCCAAGAATCAAGCTCACCCAGTGCAGAACTACCGCAACCTAGGGCTATCAGTGGCCAGCTGATGAATGGAATATGTCCATCCTCACTAGCCCATAGGCATTTAAGGCCCTGTGCCTTTCTAAGAAGCTCCTCAGACACAATTCAGCCTATGATGTGCAATAAAATGCAAAATCTGGGATAAAACACACTAGGAAGAAGAAAACTAAGAATACACACCAAAATGAACCGTATAAGAAGCTGACAAGTGTCAACACAAACACGTGCAAAAAAAATGGTCAGAAACTGGACGGTCACCAACTCTAACTTTACTTGCAGATGTGTTCACAATGAGCTTGACCCATTTATATATAGAAGAGGTTTGTTGCTCAGAACTACCCTATCCTCACAACACATTGGGAAATGGCAGCATCCCTTACAGCCTGGTCCTGATGCTGAAGTGTGTTCCACATGTTCTCACATGGGACCTCAGTAACTACACTAAAACCTAATACCCCTAATACCAGAGGTCGCTCCTGGAAATTGGAGGACTCGGTTAAATGGTGGAAATGCAACCTACATACATGTGGGAGCAAAAACCCCAACCAAGTTAAGCTTGTAAACCAGCAGCACTCTACTAGTCATGCAACAGTAAGCACAGAAAATATAGAAGGTGTGGTACATTACCCAAAAGCCCTGCTAAAGACCGCATGTCCTTCTCCATCAGCATGTAAATCTCTTCCTCCGAGAAGCGGCCAATGCCGTGGCCGTGCATCTCCCGCTTCACAATTCCTTTTGTTATGTGGCACACGACCCACCTGAGCAGGTTACTGAAGGGACCACCACCACTAAGAGACAGCATCTTCCGGGTCTCATTGAGATTGTCCACCCACTGGCAATAAGCTAACGTCCTGGAATTGTGTGGAAACAAGTTACTAGTGTGCATCAGAGACATGTAGTAGTTCTGCAGTCACTTTCAAAAGCATCGTTCAGAATTTAATACTTTCTGGAGGAACCAAATAACTGCAGTGTTTAACCTGAGTGGCAGGTATTATCACAGCAGCTCTGTTCGATGTCTAGCCTTATAAGCTTTGAGAGAAACAATGGCGTTCTGTGTCCCTGTTTAACCAGAAACTCCCCAGTCACCCTGCCCTCAGACTCCTCTGCTTTCTCTTACGCTGTCTCACAGAAGCTGCAGCTTTTCAGCCAGGCCGGCAAGCGCTGTGGGTGTACAGCAGTGGCAGCGGCAAGCAAGGGGAGCGCAACATTCCAAGGAGAGCACAACATTCCTGTCGGGGAGCTTAAGGATGGCTCCACAGGCAGGTGCTGTCTGCTAAGTCATGTGTATCTGTTTTCTACACTGCATGCATCTTACATTTCATGATGAAAGAGGTTGGGTTCCTTTTTAAGACACTTTTTTGCGTTTTGGACAAAGATTAAGGGAAAGGTACACCTATGTCTATATTTCATAAATTGTATGCTCTGCATATGTAAATGATTTGCTCTCCAGAATCAACTCTCTCCCTCAGGCTGTTTCCAGTGATTTTAAGTATTCACCCAAGGAACTGAGAAGTCACTTTTCCCACTGGGTGGCACTTGTGGCAAACTCACCCTTCCAGTGTCCCCGAGTACACATGCAGACAGTCAGGCATCCTACTGGCTGCAATGCCTACACTTTTCCTAACTTGGTTTCAGAAGTCTATACAATCTCAAAAGTGCTTTTTATAACGAGCCAGGTTGTTAGATACAGAATAAATGGTTCCCTGTGCAAAGAATGTAGCTGTGAGAGTATACACATGAAAAATTTAATTTTTCTTCATATTGAAAAAAAACGTATTGATCATCATCTCTACCCCTGATGTGGGCTGATATGTAGTAATGGCCTCTTAAAAATCAGAAATATAAAAAAAATTAGATAAAAACACAAAGGATGATAGTAAGTTGTACCTACAAAGAAATGTTATTTTATACATTAAGAAGAAAGCCTGGGGTGTATCTCAGTGATATATGATTTCCCAGCATGTGTCAGGCCCTGGCATCCATTTCTAGCACCACCAAAAAAATGCCCTAAAATTTTTAGCATTTTTATATAGTTATGCTCTATTGGGGTCCTCGCCATTAAAAAATGGAAATATACAAGAAATAGATTTACCTAGAGTTTTTTAACCATTCTTGAATTTTTACTAAAAAGTCCTAATTTTAATGCACTCTCCATACTACAACCATATTTAACTCTATCCTATTATCTTTCAAAAAGAATACCTACAACTCTTGTAGAAAGCTCTGTGTGTGTGTGTTTCATAAATCTCTTGAAATAAAGTATTGCAAAGCGAAGAAATGAATTTTGCTGAAAATAAGAAAAAGTGCTTCCCAGCAATATTTAAGTGTGCATAGACAGTGTGGGTGATGGGTCTTTTGATGTAAAAGATCTCACATTTAGTCCACTGAATTCTATGTAAATGTGAATATGCTCTCTTTTTTTATATATATCTGCAGTGATCTAGTTGGGGATTCTAATTGTAAATTATCTAAATTCACAACAACAGGGTTACACAACCTTTGAATGTCTAGAAAGCCAATGGTCTTAGGGAAAAAATTCATCCTAAACTGGGCATAAACAGATAATAAGAGACCAGAGGGGCTCCTAAAGCACGAAAATGAGGAACGTGTGACTCTACGCTGGAAAGTTCACGTAAGAAGAAAAGAAGTGTTAGGTCAGCCAGTCACACAAGGCAGAACTGCAGGAGGCACAGGGAGCAGCTCAAGAGGTACCTGCCTGAAGACACTGGTCTTCCTGATCTACAAGAAGTCCAGGAGCATGGGTGGGCTCCAGGATGCATGAGAGGAAGCCTATAAGACCTGAGGCGGAAGGGTGCTACGGAGCAGATCCTTGCAGGCCTGAGGCCAGGCTGAGTCGCTTTAATTCCAAAAGAAAAGGTTAAGCTCTGGAAAGTTTCAACCAGACAAGAAACATAATCAGACCTGTGGCAATGCTGGTAGGAAGGCTGGCTAGAAGACAGGGTGAGTGAGACAGACAAGAAATGATATGCTGACTAGACCATGGCAGAGAAGTGCCACACGGTGTGTGGAGGTAGAAGGGTCCAGGAACCGATGGATATAGGAAAAAGTGGGTGGTTTCTCCCAGGCTCATCATTTGAGTGGATTTCACTAATCAGTGCTGGATCACACATGGTGGAATGGACTTGGGGAATGAAAGATGGGTTAACCAGTTGAAGGACTGAAAGAGCTACCAGCTGAAGACATTCAGAAAGAAACAACTCCAGAGACAAGTTTAGACTCTCCATGGTGGGCAGGGACACGTTAGTGAGTTTTAAAGCTGCGAGGGGAAATGAGATTATCTAAGGAAATTTCTGGAATGAGGACAAAGTTAGGAAAACCATAGTTCAAAGGCAAATTAGAAGATAAGAAAATAAGGCTGGAAGGGGGTGTGGAGAGGAGAGACATCTCATTTCCCAAGATGGAGGGAATGTGGGTCTTACAAAGGATAGAGCGCTACAGAGAGGTTAAGCTTCCTGCCTCATAATGACTTCTCCTTCCTCTCCAGAGTGGGAATTATGCATGTGGGCACGTGCAGAAAGTGAGGCAATGATAATGGGTACAGAGTAGCAGGTGGCAGGAGAGGCAGCTGTCTGGGCCACACAGTTCAGCAACGATGACAGGAAGTCTCACCCTGCAGTAGCAGCTTGAGCACAGGGCACGGAAGAAGAAAGACTGCGCTCATTCAGAACTCTGCAGCTTGAAGCAGCCTTGCAAACTGGTCTTCCTCTCTTCCCCGTCCTGCTCTGTGTGCACGCGTGTGCACGTACGTGTCCATGCATATGTTCGCTATCCACAGGTGAATGTGTTATGAGGGCACATAAGCACGTGAGTGTAGAGGCTAGAGTTTCCTCGGGTTCTGCCCACAACTGTTTTTCAGGCAGGGTCTCTACTGACCTAGAACTTACCAAGTGTAGCTAGGCTAGTTGGCCAATAAGCCTCAGAGCCATGCCTGGCCCTGCCTTCCCAGCACTGAGATTACAAGTGTACACTACCACACCTATTTGGGGGGGGGGTAGGGGAATGATAGGGGACAGTACACTCCATGTGTGCATGTGCCCTAAGAGACCAGAGCAGGGCATCAGATCCCCTTGAGCTGGAGTTCCGGGTGGTCATTAGTTACATGCTGTAGATACTAGGAATAGAACTCAGGTCCTTCCTCTGGAAGAACAGCAACTCTTAACCACTAAACCATCTCTCCAGTCCCAAAACTCATCATTTTTAAAACATGGGTTATGTAAATCAAATTCAGGTCTTCACCCCTGTAAGGCCTTGCAAGCACTTTAGTGACTGAATATCTTCTCAGCCCCTGCTCTCCATTTGATTTCTTTGCTTCTCTACGGTCCCCAATATTACAACCAGTGTCAAATAAGGACCACACAGGCTCTTTAGGGATCAACTCCAGAAAAGTACCAAAAGAAAAAATAGTGTGTGGGTCATATACTCATCTCTGCTATGACAGGCCCGGGACATCATATATTGTGTTTCCATGTTGTTACAGCCAAGGATTCACCTCTCAATCAGGATCCCAGAAATGGTGAGAGATTCCATCCCATCACTCCACCCAAACAACTCTCATCCAGTCCAGCAGTCAGCAACTCACTGTATGCCTTCCAGCACCGCTTCCCTGAATTTAGCTCTCATAACTCTACAGCATCTGGCACTATCAGCCTCTCTGGGAACACACCTTTAGCTCACATGGCTGTTTTCCCCTCCCACCTCTCCCATGGTCTAAAGACTTACCTATTTATTTTTCTTCTATTTTCCTACCTACTTAATCTGCAGTCATGAGGTGATCTAATTCATATCCAGCAGTTCAAAGTGATGCCCAAATCTATACCTAACCCACACCTCTGTCCTGAGACCCATGAGTCCCACAAGGAAGAGCTTCCGGAAATGCAAACATTTCCAGAATTGGACTCATTTTTGCTTGCTTCACCTCACCCTTGCAAGAATCCCAGGAGTCATTCTCTAGGGATCTCAGGAGATTTTCTTCATGACTCCTTACCCACGTGTGCCCAACCTATGCTCACAGGCCAACATATTTGTGGATTACATCATATTGCAATGTCAGAAATCCCTGGACCCTCACCATGATCTAGCCCTTCCCAGTCTCTGCCTCTCAGCATGGCCTCCCATAAATCCTTCATATCAGCTGTATACAAGTACATGAACCTCCTCTCCCCACTACAGACTGAATGTTCATGTCCCCAAATTTCTTATATTGAAACCAGTATGGTAGTATTAGGAAGCAGGACCTTCAGTGTACTTAAGTCATGAGGTTAGAGCCCTCAAGAGTGAGATTACTGCCCTTATAAAAAATGACCCCATAAGAGTTTCTATATCCTTTCTACCATGTGGCCTTACAGTAAGAAGATGGTTATCTGCGGACCAGAAAGCAGGCCCTCACTAAACACTAAGTCTGTCAAAACCTTGGCCTCAGGCTTATTGGTCTCTGTGATTAGTGAGACACAAACTTCTAAACTTCCCAGACTGCTATTCAGTTACAGGAACCTGGATGGACTGAGACAATCCCCAAACACCTCTTTCTTGGCTCCAAGTATTTACAGACACTGCCGTCTCTACCTGAGCATCCTAATTGTCCTTACCGTCAGCTCCTTCACCTGCCACTCCAGTTGTGCTTGGGCTCCACCATGCTAGCGCTTCCTCTGCGATCCCTATCTTCATCTCACCAGTAGGTGCTTCCTGCCTCCCCTCAGCTCCTCAAACTCACCCCGACAATGACAATCATAAAGGCTTAAGGAAGATTTTTCTCCACAAAGGCTCTCCAGCCTGAGAACCACTTGGGGGTAGGAGCATGGTATATGTACACTAGTTGTCCTTCACTTCATTTGCTGAAGTATGAATTGTTGATTAAATGAAAAACAACTTGACACTGACCCAATGCTGGCTATGTGATGTTTCTAAGGGATGGCATGTACTTAGAAAAATAGAGAGGAGGATCCATGGAGAAAGATGAAGCGGCTGCCACTGGTGTCTTGAGGAGTTCATGGTACCTTTATCTTCACTGGGAAGAAGCCCAATGCACAAAGAGTCATGAATTATTAACTGGAGTAGCAGGAAGGGCCAATTTGGAAAGTCGACTAGCATAAGCAATTAAAGTAATTTATCATGTGAAAATCTATTTCAGAAAGTTAAGATACTCAGTTTCCTTATCACAACTAATGTGTCTAATCTTGTCTACAAAAATGGGGCCAAAGATTTAAAGATTTTTAAACTGGCTCAAATATTTCTAAAGGAAACCAAGAAAACAGGTGAAAGGCCGAACATCATCACCCATGCCTGTAATCCCAGCACCTAGGAAGCTGAGGCAGGAGGTTTATGAATTTACATAACTCACTAGACTACATAACAGGATGCTGTCTCAAGGAGACCAAATGTCAGGTGGAGGGAGGGAGGAAAGGAATGAGGCAAAACTGTTGATCCCTTGTGGGTTTTGTTTTTATTTGACTTGATTTTTAGTACTGAATCAAATCCAATACCTTATGCCTGCTAAATGGGCGCTTAACCTCTGAGCTATATCCCCACCATAACCTAACTTGACGTCATGCCCAAGGCATAAATGAGCACTAATATACAGAAAGCTACAAACTGTTGAGTCTGAGAGTATGGCCTTCCAAGACATAAGAATGCCTTTCACTGCCAGGCATGGTGACACACCTTTTATTTCAGCACTCAGAAGGCAGGGGTGGGTGGATCTCTATGAGTTCCCAGCTAGCTAAGATAACACAGTGAGACCCTATGTCAAAAAAAAAAGAAAAAAAAAAAAAGCCTCTCTCTCCATGGGGCTATACCCTTGCTGTCTTTTATTTATATTCTATTTTAAAGGGGTAGGAACTTATTATGTATTTCTTCAACTATCATCAAGTTTCACCAACCTTCCAAACGGGAGCTCTTCCTACAGCTAAAACTGGATAAGGAAGGGGAAAGTGGAATTCATCTGTGCCATTGTAATCAACCATCACATTCAGGCTTCCACACACCTTCTTGTAAGCCATCTTATGAAAGTTCCCCATGTCTCCCAGACACTAAAATTATGTCAAAAGTCAAGCTCAGGCTGGAGACGGCCTTCAGTACTGGAGTGCTTGTCTAGTATGCATATGGCCCTGGCTTCAATACCAGTTCCAAAAAAATTGAAACTTAAAATTTATAAATTATGGGAAACCCAGAAGCAGATTCGTATCACTGAAAATGTTGAGTGTTGTGCTTATTATATAGGGTTAGAAGACTCTTAAGGTCTTCACTGATGGCCATAAGGGGGCAGTATATGTCACTGAAGAAGCAAGGGTATTAGAAAAATCAATTTCATTCTGGTAATTTGATTCCCTGTCTCAGAAAACCTCTTATACCAGTTTCCAAGCACTGGATCTAACTTAAGCACTCAGTATAAAACAAAGGAGATAAGAAAGAAAAAAAAAGCCTTCTTCATCTTCAATAATAGCTTTTATAATGTAAGTGGAATATAATTATATAGATTTCAAGTGCAAGAAAAACAACTTTATAGCTGACTGTGCTTATCTGAATAAACCTAAAACAGAGCTTCAATATTATGTCGTGTTACATAATAATGCCAGCTTTCTATCACCTCTGCCTAATAGAAAATTGTCCCAGAGCATTTTCAAAGTTTCAAGCCAAAATAAAATATATCTAAAAAAAACCTCAGGTCATCAAATAACTGAGCCAAGCACCGAGGGTTTACTGACTCTCTCTTCCCACTCTGTAAGTACAATCATAACCTGGGAGCTCAGTGCTTGTTAACATGTAAGAGAATCTCACAGAAAACTACCAAACATTGAGGTCAGTTCCTGTACAGGGGCCGGCTTCCATTCTGCTCTCTGGGATGGGAAGGGCATTGCAGAAGAAAAGGCCAAGAGAAGAGTCAGTCCAGGGACTCATTGCCTTAGACATTCTTGTGAAAGTGGGGATATAAAGCTCCCTAGTGAGTATGGGGAGTCTCTGCAGGAGGGGAGGGGGCGAGGAAAAGAAACAGGACAAAGGTTGGTTTTCCTTGTGCTACTAGAGATGATTGTATGTTGTATCTCAAAATGCCCTCCCGATTTTTCTAATAGAAAGTGAGTTAGAGAAACAATATTAGCTTTTAGGGAGGCTATGTACCACCCAAGTAAGGTAAGCTCTTGGAAGTTAATGATCTTCCTCCTGCCCCGTCTCACTCACATCCACAGCTTGCCGTATCTCCCATATTAGCTGAAGGTTAGTGAAGAGAAGTGCAGTAACATGGTGTCTGTGAGCTTCTACCCGGGAATAAAGTAGTAATAAAAATAGTAGAACACTGTCAAAAGGTGACTTGAGGGTCAGGCCCAGGGCAGGCTCTTTATTTCCCTCTTCCACTGCTGGGTCTGAAACCTGGCAAACAAATGAGATGGGATCCTTTCCACAAGTCTTTGCCAGAAGCCAAGCAAGCTGGACAGTCATGCATCTTAATGCCCACTATGACAAAGCAGAGACCTGGCATCTCCATCAGCATTACATGGAAAGTGCCCAGGCTCCTGCAAACACTCAATGATATGTCTACACTCTCCCACAAGGCACTTCCTTGGTCAGCCCTCCTTCATCTTTATAGTGAGGTAGGGAGAGGATGTGGAATGTTGGTCAGCCCCAGGATAAACAAAGTCAAAAAAAATCAAACATGGGAAGAGAAAAATAGAGGATCATTTAAAATCTCAGAAACAGGAACACCCAGTTTCCTACTCATAAAGGGGGCAAATGGATGAAGTAGTGAGCCAATGAGAAAGAATCCCAAAGTCAGTCCCATGAGGCAATGGCCTTGATGGGAGGAAGTGGTTAGTAAAAGCTCCTGGGCCAACATCTAACCAAGAAATAGCAATACTAATAAAGTGGGATTAATGATGTTTAATTAAGTATTTAGGACAAAGTAAAGTCTGCAAATATTTGGAAGAGACTGCCTGCCATCTCTAGGAGGATAGAGAAGAGGGCATAAGTGCCAGAAAATAGATGTAAGAGGGAAAAGCCTACAAGACAAATAGGTTTGCAAAGCAAGACTAGCCAAATGTGATTAACTTGAATGGTGCTGAAGCAGCATGAGGCCACTGAAGCAAAACAGAGCAACTGGTCAACCCAGTTGTGTGATGCTCCAAACTTGTGAGATGCTTCAAACTTGTGTGATGCTTCAAACTTGTGTGATGCTCCAAACTTGGGGACCATGAACTACAAATGCAGCAATCAGGGCAGAATACTACCTAAGGAAAGGTGACATAATCTCACAAATGTGTAATTGATTCCACTGAGGAATCCAATCTCTACTTAGCCCTCCATGCCTTCCTTTAGTGTCTAATGGACTTTCTTTTCTTTTCTTTTTTTATTTCTCTTTTCTTCTTTTTAGATAGAGTTTCTTTGTGAAGCCCTGGATGTTCTGGAACTCATTCTGTAGACCAGGCTGGTCTCAAACTCAGAGATTCACCTGCCTCTGCCTCTTGAGTGCTGGTATTAAAAGCGTGCACCACCACTGTCTGGCATCTGACGCATTTTCATTCACAAGTTTGTACTAATGAGCTCCACAAATTGAAATGCCCTCCTCACATAAAATCCAACAAATTGCAGCATGCAGGCTGTGAAGGTTTTGTGTGTGTGTGTGTGTGGTTGGGAAAACATAAAAGGAAGATCGTGTTATTATAAATGAAATCCAAGTTTCTATGCACATGATAGTTTTACTGGAATTCAGTCTGCTTGTAAACATCTAGGCTTATTGGCAGAGTTGAGTGGTTGAGGCTGTGAAAGATGGACTCTAAAGAATGCCTGTGGAGTCCTGGTCTAGATACTTGGAGACAACAGACAGAACTTTGACCCTAAGTCAAAGTTATTTCTGATACAAAAAAAAATCTTTGAGAAAGGTGAGTAAAACTTAACAAAAAAAAATTAAGAAGATGAATGTCAGAAAGCTCAAGAGGATTTAGGCTAGCTAGGAGAGTACAGGGGCACACACCAGGGACTCACCAGTAAAAGTGCTCTTCCACCATCTTGGTCACAGCTCTTGAGACAGCTCTTTCATGAGGGCCAAGGTTTTTGTTCAAGTTCACTCCAAGTTTCTCTTCCAGAAAGTCGATTATGAATTCTGTGCCAGACACTTTTTCATTATTATATTCAATCCAAGGCATTTTCCCTTGAGCAGAGAGCTTTCCACCAAAATAGTTCTAAATAGCATTTTTTTAAAAAGAGAAAAGCAATGTGTATATAAATTTCACTTATTAGCAGAAACAAACATTCCAACCCATCAGTGCTTGTGTCCATGCTATTTACTCAAATGAACTCAGCATATTAACTCTTTAAGATTATTACTCTAGAAGGGGAGAAGGATAGCCTTTTACTGAACATTAAAGTGTTAGTTTATTCTCAGAGGTTCTACATGGGCTCAAATTCTATCTGGATTAGGGAAGGAAGGAGACTCTGAGGCAAGGAGTGGGAGAAGGAAGGGGTGGGTTAAAAATGAACAAGACTAACTATAAAGGTGTAAACTATCCACAAATAGAAAGAAAGGTGAAAATAAATCACAAAGAAGCTTGTACCAATGTAGTATCCAAAGAACTCACTTGAAATTGAATATGTTGCATCTGAATAATGCATATTGTCACTACACTGAGAGCAAGCGGTCCTCTAAATTATCATACTGAGATTTAAAAAGAACACACAACAGGCTCAACTGCTGTGTCTCCTAAAGGAAATTCAGCAGGTTCCTGGTTTTCAGCCCAGACCTTTAACTTCTAGTCCTGGGGTGGTACCCATATCTGTCCAGACAAGCTCTATTTCAATCTATAAGCATGTTAGAAGCTTACAGTGTCTCAGAATATCTTGATCCAGAAAGGAAGTGGACAGATCAAGTCACACAGTTTATCATTAAAATTACAGTAAATGTATACAGTATAAAAGTAAAAAAGTATAAAGAATAAAGAGCTAGACCACATGAATGGAGGGGATTCTGAAGAATTTCATGTCTTCAATCAGATTTCTCAATAAATATAGTCATTTAAACTTCCAGGTTGATTGTATCCACTGTCTTGCAGACTACACAATCTCAATTAATCTGATTATCACAAACTCTTCCTCATACTTTGTACAAATAGATAATACAAATACTGTTAGATATTGGCAAATGTTAGTGCCTCTGAGAAAACTGGTACTCAAAAACTTGGTGGACAGGCATCCATTTGTACATATAAGCTTCAGGGTCCTGAAAATCTCAAATTGGTAGGTGATCTCACCTTTCCAGAAGGCTCAAAAGCAAAGTGTGAACTAGCTAAATGCCACTTATCACTATCTTTGGTAGAGTGGCCTCTGTTCGTGGAGTCCTGATACTTTATCTCATTGTTTATTATCAAATGAAAGTGGGCCTAGCCTGAAAAAGTAGTAACTAAATACAGATTGTCCATGCCCAATGTAGAAAATGGAATGTCCTCTAGTTCCCCTCTAGTTGTATACTCATGTAAATGCTAGACACAAAGGTGTGTGTTTGTCCCCCCAGCAATGGACAGTGGAAATAGATCTGCTGCAGAATATTTCTTTACACTGTGAAGATGTGTCTTTGCCAAGGCACCTTCTGATTGGTTTAATAAAGAGCTGAATAGCCAATAGCTAGGCAGGAAGAGGTTAGACAGGACTTCGTGGGACAGAGAGGACTCTGGGAAGAAGAAAGGCAGAGTGGACAGCCAGACTTGGAGGAAATAGGAAATACAAGATGGAAGAGAAGTAACACCACATGGCAGAACATAGATTAATATAAATGGGTTAATTTAAGTTATCAGAGCTAGTTGAGACAAGTCTAAGCTAAAGACTGAACTTTCATAATTAATATAAGTCTCTGCATCATTACTTGGGAGTTGGCTGGCAGGACATAAAAGGACTCATTACACACCTCTCGGGAAGTTACTAGGGCACCTGACATTTGTGTAATTTGTATTCTAGAGGTGTACAATCACCATACAACACTGCCTTTGCTCCCGATTTCCCTTGCCGCACTCGTATCCTCCTAACAGATCCCTTCCAGACTCATCTCTTCAGATGTAATCTAGCTTCAATGATGCCATCAGAAGGAACTCTTTACAATGCAAATGAGGGCAAATATTCTTCCTCAGAATCATCAAGTGGCAATTACGCATGGTAGCATATGCTTGTATTGCTGCACTCAGGAGGCTGAGGCAGGAGGATCACTTTAAGTCTAGGGCCAGCTTGGACAACAGAGTTGAGTTCAAGGCCAGTCTCAAAAAATAATAAAATAAAATAAAATAAAATAAAATAAAATAAAATAAAACAACTTAAAGTGCTTACTATGCAATCAAGAAGGTCAGAGTTCAGATTCCCAGAGTCCATGTAAATGCTAGGTGGACATGGTAGCTCATCTGTAATTCCAGCCTTGGAGACAGGATCCCAAAGCAAGCTGGTGGGTGAGCTGAGCCAAATCAGCCAGCTCTGGGTTTGATTGAGAGACCCTGCCTCAGTGAATAAGGTGGAAGAGCAACCAAGGAAGATTCTCATTACCAACCTTGGACCTCCAAATACACACCCTTGCACTGGCACACACACACACATCCCAACATGCATGCACATGCACAGGCACACCACATGTGTACACATGAAAACAACCAAAACTAAATTCAAGAGCTGAGGTTGTAACTCAGTAGTAGATCACTTGTCTCCCATACAGTGGCCCTTGGTTGACCCCAGCACCCTCCTCTCACAAGAAACAAATTCCAATGGTGAACTACACTCACACCAGCCAGTAGCTGCCACCTGCCAGCCTCACTGGTTGTCAGTCTTTCTGGTTCCTGCTTCAACTTCCACAACTAGACCACTCAGCACAGTCGCTACTTTTACAGGAATCCCTCTCCCCATCCTCTGCAATACCCTGGTCTCCTAAACAGTTTTGTTCAAATCTCACCTTGTTAATGAACTACTTATCCAGGATGAAACCATTATCTGCCCTTCCTTTGGCTTCCACTAAACAGTGTACATTCCCCTCCCCTAAAGAAGGACTGTTCCCATATCTGCCCCTAGACTATGCTCTCCCCTGGACTATTGGTACATGTTTGCGTGACTCCCATTCTACTTTGGAAATATCTGGGCATAGTGGTGTATGCCTTTAACACCAATAATAGGGAGGCAGAAGCAGGAAGATCTCTGTGATTTCGAGGCCAGCCTGGTCTACATAGTGTATTCCAGGACAGCCAGGGCTACATAAGTAAGACCCTGTTTTGAAAAACAAAATGAACAAAAAACCACAGAAATGAAAATTAGAGATCATTCTGGAAATGATTAACTTGAGTCTCTTTTGATTTACAGCTAAAAAGCAGGAGAAAACATTTTAGAGACAAATATAATTTTCTTAGATATGATTATATCTAAGTAAGATACTGCCATTATCATCATTTTGAGATGAAGAATTTCAAAGTCTAAGAGAGATTTCATAGTCTTGGGTTTCTGAATTGCTATACTGCCCACTGAATCTTCAGTTCAATTGCTATCCAATATGTAAGGAGGTGAATACTCACTGCACTCCAGAAATAACTACCACCAGACACCTTCCACTGGCTACATTTGAAATAATTGGACTACCTTTTGAAAACTATAACAGATTGGGGAAAGTCCATGTATCTAATGTATACTGTAGATTTGTAGAAAAACTGTCTTTATCTGGGAAATATGCATGTTAAAGCATTTTAAGTGAAGTGTCATAATTTTTGCACAGTACTTTTCAAATGATGTATCAAAAACATGTTCCAAAAGACTATAAAAAGAGAGCTAAAGCAAAGGAGGCCAAATAATAACCATAAGTGAACCCGTGGGTAAGGACTGGGGGTGTTCATTATACTATTCATTTAAGTTGTCCATAGATGAGAGAAAATCAAGCCAAAGAGATGGGAAGACAGGATGAGCATTGGAGTAGAACATTGGAAGTGAAGGGTGAGGACCATGGAGAGGGCTTTAGCCCTTGCCCAGTACAAATTCCTGTGCAGGGGAGCCAGCATCCCTGATAGGAGATCTAAAAACAAACACTAGACCTCTGACAGGTACAACCACCACAAGAGAAAGGTAGCATGCTGAATACAGGCAGCATGAAGCAGAAATGCTAGGACAGACCAAATGCTTTTAGTTAGCATAACAAATATCCTCCCACAGATAAAGGGAGAAATTGGGAAAACTGACTAAGGAGATACACTTCTAAGAAAAGATAAAAGTCAACTGTAGTCAACAGTTGGCCAGGAATGGTGACACACACCTGCACGTGTGAGGTAGAGGCAAGAGGAAAGGCCAACCAAGGCAACACAGGGAAACCATGTAAGAAAGAAAGAACACTACAGAGGAGAAACACAGTGAGGGGCTGGAGAGATGGCTCAACAGTTAAGGGCATACTGCTATTCCAGAGACCCCCAAGTGTGATTGCCACCACCCACATCAGGCAGATCACAACTACCTGTAACTCCAACTTTAAAGGATCACCTGTGGCCTCGACAAGCACCCGTAAGCACATGGGCATACCCACACACACACAGGCACACATAATTAAAATTTTTTAAAAAATGGTTGCAAAATAGAATCCTGCACTACAATGGAAGCTCCACAGGAGGAAGGTTCCACATGGAAGCAGAGACTTACAGGACAGCACAGAGACCGGGGAAATAAAGCAGAGATCCAGACAACACAGGAAACAGGCAGGGAATATGATTAAAGGAAATATTTTAAGACTATTGATCATTAGTTTTCCCAGAAAAAAAGCACATAGTCCATCTCTCTCCAGTCAGAGTGGCTCTCTCCAAGAAAACCAATTGACAACAAATGC
>CABHPR010154714.1:4940-31603 GCA_902168415.1 Peromyscus melanophrys | reverse complement strand
TACCAAGCAATGTTAGAGCGGGCTCACAAAAGGTTTTTAAAAAGTTTTCCAGGTAAATAGGATTATACTACTGTTTATTGTCAAACTATGTTAGTCTTCTTCCAGGAAATAATAAATACCCATACATTATTTTTATTTCATTTATATCCTGTGATAATTTTTTACTTAGAGACATTTAGATTATAATAAAAACCGTTTGAGTGCTACCAAGCCTGATTTGCCCCTGGACACCCACTTCCCCCCTCCCAGCCGCCGTGTGTATATGTGTGTGTGTGTGTGTGTGTGTGTGTGTGTGTGTGTGTGTGTGTATGTATGTATGTGCACATGCGCATACATGTATGTGGGTGGCTGAAGACTCCCAAAAGAGGGTGTCAGATTCCTTAGAGCTGAAGTTAGAGGCATTCTGAGCTCCCTGCTGTAGGTCCTGGGGTCTGTACTCTGGTTTTAAGATTGAAAAGCAAGTACTTAATTGCAGAAACATCTCTCTAGCCCCTACCCATGGTTTTTGATGTTCTTTTCTAAATTTAGATATCCAAAGAGAAGAAGAAAAAGTAAAACGATCTGTGAAAGATGCAGCCAAGAAGGGCCAAAAGGATGTCTGTGTGGTTCTGGCCAAGGAGATGATCAGGTCAAGGAAGGCTGTGAGCAAGCTCTATGCATCCAAAGCACACATGAACTCTGTGCTCATGGGGATGAAGAACCAGCTTGGTAAGGCCCAGGTACCTGACATCCCCTAATAATGCTGCTGTCATTGTTACTGTCAACACTAGTTTCCTTGCATAGGAAGGATAAGTTCAAGTCTGGTTTTTGCTAACTAGGGTACTGTACAAACGTAAACTATAATTGATTTTTTTGCCAATGTTTTTGAAATAATGACAGACTCTCCACAGACGTGTTTGTTTAGAAGTTAGAATATATTGAATGTATGTGTTCAGCTGCAGTCTGTACTCCACCCGACACTTGAATGCACTTCTGAGTCAAGATTTAAAGTAAAAAGTAAAAAGTTTCATACGTTATTTCTGAGTTATTTCTTCTGGCAGATTTTCCAAAGAAGTCAAATAATATATTCTTTTTCTTGTGACTTTTCTTTGCGAATTAACAAATTTTAAGTCATCTTTCATTATTTTTTATAAACTTGACATATGTGTCTATAGGTCATGTTATAATCATTTACTTTGATGAGATTTTGACTTCCTTATTTGCATTCTGACTTGGTGCCAAATTTAATCATGGCAGTGTAATGTGAAAAGCAAAGTTCCAGCCAGACATGATAGTGCACACCTTTAATCCCTGCACTTCAGAGGCAGAGGCAGGTGGATCTCAGTTGCAGTTGGAGGCCACTTGGTCTGTGTAGCCAGTTCCAGGACAACCAGGGCTACATAGTAAGAACCTATTTCAAAATAATAAGAATTAAAAAAAAAAGTGGAGTCAAGGGGCTGGAGAGATGGCTCAGAGGTTAAGAGCACTGACTGTTCTTTTCAATTCCCTGAGTTCAATTCCCAGCAACCACATGGTGGCTCACAACCATCTGTAATGAGATCTGGTGCCCTCTTCTGGTCTGCAGTCATACATGCTGTATACATAATAAATAAATAAATCTTAAAAAAAAAAATGGAGTCCAATCTACTGTATAAATGTCCTTACCAAGTAAGTTCCATTGAATGCAGTAATTTTCAGTAATCTTAATAGAGAAAAAGTATGGTCAAACATGCAAGACCTTGTACAGACACATGGTTTTCCAACAGTATCATCTACCTGTAAAATAATAGTTTCAGTGAAGCAGCACATGAAATTTAATGTGAATTTGTTTGATTTTGAACTTTCTTGATGTTTCATTTGTTTTGCATTTGGTAACTACATATTTGTAAATAATAAGAAAAATTTATCCAATTAGTAAAATGTAGCTATTTAAAGCCAACAATGAAAAGACATTGCTAGTAGGGGAATTGATAGCATTTTTTTCTTTCTTCAGTGAGGAATTGAGTCGATAAATTTTGGCATATTCAAGCTTGACGTAGCTCTCAGCCAACAGGGGATGCCATCATAAGAAAGCAAGACTGGCCAAGTGGCGGTGGCACACGCCCTAAATCCCAGCACTCGGGAGGCAGAGGCAGGGGGATCTCTGTGAGTTCAAGGCCAGCCTGGTCTACAGAGTGAGATCCAGGACAGCCAGGGCTGCACAGAAAAACTCTGTCTCGAAAAACAAACAAACAAAAAGCCAAAATAAAAAAAGAAAGAAAGAAAGGCTGTGGCACTGTGTACAGCACTCACTGCACTCTGAGGGTAAATGGAGTATGTGTAAGTGAATCTAAGTGGGCCAGCACATCAGAAAAGATACTCCAAACTGAGGGGTTTCATTAAGGGCAAAAGAGCTTCATTTGTTCTAGTAAGGATTCTGTGTTGAGTCTTTGTGAATTAATATCTTTTCAGTTCTTTATTATGGTAGATTTTAAGTCTCTTCAAAACTAGAGTAAGTAGCCTGGTAGATTAGTAGGTATCCATCATTAGCTTAAAAATGCATTTCTTGTCTGATTTACTTGTGTTCCCACCTAGTTCCCTGCTTCCTCTCTGGGAATCTCAGATCCTAGTGCATCTGTTCTCCCGTGATTTTCTAAAGGGAAGAGTTATGTAGCTATTTCTTGTGGTCATTTCTGTTTGGGAACATGAACCCTTCAGTTCTTGTGTATGTGTTTCCTTTTCACTGTCTTTTTATGAAAGTGATTTTAGTCATTTGTTGGATTGTTCAGACTGATCTTTTAATTCTCTTCTCTCTCTTCTCTCTCTCTCTCTCTCTCTCTCTCTCTCTCTCTCTCTCTCTCTCTCGACAGGGTTTCTCTGTGTAGCCCTGGCTATGCTGGAACTCACTCCATAGACCAGGTTGGTTTCAAACTCAGAGATCCACCTGCCTCTGCCTCCCTAGTGCTGGGATTTAAAGCATGTGCCACTACTGCCTATCTCTGTCTCTGTCTCTGTCTCTGTCTCTCTCTCTCTCTCTCTCTATATATATATATATATATATATATATTATTTTGAAGATAATTATATTCAGATTCTCCGTAGTGTACACCTTTAATCCCAGCACTCAGGAGGCAGAGGCAGGAAGATCCCTGTGACTTTGAGGCCAGCCTGGTCGCATAGAGTCCCAAGTCAGCTAACACTACATAGAGAGACTATTTCAAATAAATAAATAAACAAAGACATAAATAAATGAAAAGAAGTAGTTGAGGAGTGGGAGGCAGAGGGGAGAGAGATGGCTCAGGATGGTTCAGTGTAGGCTTCATGAGCCCCTATTCAGTCTTTTCATGCAGATAGACTGAAAAGCAAATTTGTTCTTTCTTCCTTACTTTATTCCTATATTCCCTCCTTTCCTTTTCTTGTCGCCTCTCATTTTTTTTTTTTTTTTTTTTTTGGTATTGGAATTGAAATTGTGAATGGTATAAGCACAATTATTTTAGGAATAGACTAGGAAGTGATTAATTTGAATAAATTTAATAAGAAAACAATAAGCTTGATCAAATCAATATATGTTTATAATTGCAAACTGATAGACACTAGAAGACTGTTAAGGGGAAGTAAGAATCAAGGAGGTGTCTTTTAGGTCCTCATGAAGTCTGAAGCAGGATATGAGGCTGAGTGCATGTGTATGGTGGTGGTCGGGGGAGCTTATTCCAGACTGAGAGGACTGTATGTGTAAAGGCCCTGGGGTCAGAGAGAACAGGATGTTTGTAACACTATAGCAGGCCCTGAGAGGTTGGGATTCTGAGCAGGAGACAGAGGTGTCTGGGAAGAAGGGGCAGTGAGGTGCAGAGCATTGGTTTAGAGCTGTTAGGAGACTGGTTCCTTCAAAGACAAGCTCCAAGAGGTGCATGTTGTAGACAGTACAGATAAAGGGCGCGGGGAGTTGAAAGGTGGGATATTCTGGGGAGCTCGAGGGAGGCGCTTGAGTGAAGGATTAAGTGCATGAAGACGGCTTGACAGGAGTACACTAAGGAGAAAGTCGGAGAGTGGGGATGGAAAGGAAGCGTGAAGTCAGAGTTCTCAGAGTTAGCTTGAGGGGTTACCTTCATTGTGTGGGTATGGAGGACTCTGGGCTATTGTGAGTACAGACTGCAGGTGCAGGGAAGTCTGAAGCTGAAGATGGGGGCCCGGCGGCCTGAGGGGAGATGGAGTGAGAGTCTGAGTCAGTGAATGGAATGAAGAGTGAATCTGGATGCAGAGTGAAAAGGCCTGGTGCAGACTAAACAGGCTTGGGGGAGGGTGAGCGTTGGGACCTGCAAGACTGCAGAGCCATTAATGAAGGACACTGAGGACAGGAAGGTTCCACTTGGGACTGACTAGGCTAGCTCCGTGACTTCGGGCTAGCTCCGTGACTTCAGTGGCTGTGGGGAAGTGGTGTGTGCTAGGAGATTGAATACAGCTGTGGGGTAACAGGATGGAACCCAAGAAGGAAGCAAAGGGAAGTCTCCATTCTAGGAGTGGAAACAAGAAAATAGTATACCCAGAGCTCCCAAGCACTGTCTGTCAGTCTTGGCCCCAGTGTCCTGCATCCCAGCCCCAGCCTGGGACTGTTCTGAAGTGATTTTTTTTTTCCTTAAGATGTTCTCCTATTAAAATGTAACTGTAACACCACCTCAGGTGGGTGGTGTTAAACCTTGTCAGCTATTAATATAGTGTCGTGATTAGATACTTGACAAGCAACAGCTTTCTGACAGCAGCTGCTTGCAGAAGAAGACAGATGATGAGCATGTTTTGATGGGGCAAGAGTTAAGGAAGAGGTTCCCAGGCGGGGCAGGAGCAGAATTACCACATGATCAGGCAGTTCCGCTTCTAGGTGTGTCCTCGAGAACTGGAAGCAGAGGCTCAGACAGATATGTGTACCATCAGGTTCCTAGGGACTCGTTAGCCGAATTGTGGATGGAGAGAATACGATGTTTCCTACACATGTTAAAATGGTAGTCAGCCCTGGGGCTGGGGAGATGGCCCGGTGGGTAAGAATGCCTGCTGTGCAAACAAGAGGGCGTGCGTTTGAATTCCTAGCACCCATTAAGAGCTGAGCGTGGCCACTCACGGGTGTAACCTCAGCATGGGGTAGAGGGCGGTAAGAGACAGGCAGATACCAGGAGCTTCCTGGCTGGCCAGCCAGCCTAGCCAAAATAGCAAGCTTCATGTTCAGGAAAACACCCTGTCTCAAAAAATAAAATGCGTAGCAGTAGAAGAGAAAACCCAGTGTCTTCTGACCTCCTCATGTTCAGGTTATGCAAATCCGTACATACTTGTGGACCTACAGCATGCACATACAAAATAATACTCATCCTTAAAGAGGAGAAAACTCTGACTTAGGCTACAATGGATGAGCCTTAAACACCTCCCAACGAAGGTTAGAGAACAGCTGCACACACCTGAGGACCTAGAGTATGGGCTTATTATTAAAAATACCGCAGCAATTTATAAAATATATGTTCATACCTTGTTTGGGCTTCAGCCCCACTTTCTCTGTATACGGAACCTGCATTGTTACAGGAGAGGAGGGTGGGGTCACTCTGTCCATCTGGGTGACACTGTGGGGCAGCATATGCTTAGTACAGGCTCGTGGTGTCCTTGGCCCCTAGAAGATGACGTGTGAATGGAAGACTGTGGCTCTCTACTCACTGTGCCTCTCCTTCAGGCATGGGTTGTTCTCCCATGGGAAGTCAGCTTCTCCATTTCCTGTGTGGTTTTGAAATGGATGTGGCTGTTGTCTACTTGCTGTGAGTAATCACAGTGTGTCACCACTTGTCAGACAAGTTCTCTTTATCGTCTCTGGGATTCTTTCAGAAAGGTAGAATCGTACCACAGCCCCATATTCCCCATAGCTCCTTTTAGAGCACCATCTGAATTACCCCGCAGGGGTTTGGTTTTAGTCTAACATTATATTTTATACACATATATACATGCACATGTGTGTGAGTCCAGAACCTCAAAGGAAATACTTTCCCATGTACTTGGCATGCATTTATTTATTTTCTGACTAACAGACTAATTATAAATATTTCCAGGATAAAATGTGGTTTTGGGGCGGTGGTGGCGCACGCCTTTAATCCCAGCACTCCGGAGGCAGAGCCAGGCGGATCTCTGTGAGTTCGAGGCCAGCCTGGTCTACAGAGTGATGCCAGGACAGGCACCAAAACTACACAGAGAAACCCTGTCTTGAAAGAACCAAAAGGAAGGAAGGAAAGAAGGAAGGAAGGAAGGAAGGAAGGAAGGAAGGAAGGAAGGAAGGAAGGAAGGAAGGAAAGGAAAGGAAAACGTGGTTTTGATCTGCTAGGTCAATTAGCATATTCACCTTCTCACTTGCCTGGATTTTTGACAATATTGTCACAGTGCTGAGGACTGATCCCCAGATTGTGCATATGCCAAGCAGTCCCTCTACCACTGGCTTGTGCCTCTAGCCCCACTCTACGTTACTTTGAAATATATGTTATTATTGACTCCAGTTACCCTACTGTGCAAAATACATTTCAAAAGCAGTTCCTCCGGACTCTGTGGCACTTGGCACCCTTTGGTCAGAAATACTCAGTTATCCCCTTCAAAGTCCTCGTGCCTGGCGTCTTCTGGAAACCATTGGATAGAGCCGTTGTTCTCCACGTCTGTGATTTTAGCTTTATTAGCATGTACATGTAGGTGGTGTGTGTCATCTGCTTTCCATGTCTCCCGTATTCCACTGATGTTTATGTTTTCCAGATCCATCCATATTGTTATGAGTGACAGGACTTCCTCCCCCTTTAAAGCTGAGTGTAGTATTCTCTTGTTTTATTAGTTTGGTGTCACTGTAACCAAGATCCTTGACCTACGGATGGCAGGTTTATTTGGACTCTTTAGGACATTCCCGTCCATACGGTAGGGAGGGCAGAGCACATTGGAGTAACGAGGCTGCAGAGAGCATGAGGAACACCAGGGGCTGGATCTAACTTACAGAGGCCCTCTCCTGATAGCCCACTTCTGCCAGGCACACCCCAGTTCCCAAAGTTTCCAGAACCTCCCAGATAGTGCCACTACTAGGCATCTAGCATTTAAAATGAGCCAAAGAAGATTGGGCTGGTGTTGGGAGTCAGGGTAGAGGTGGAGAGAACAACACTTCAGATTCAAACCAAACAAGTTTATAAACTCTCTTTATCCATTCCTGTGTTGATGAGCGGTGAGTTTGTTTCAGGCTGCAGTGAACGTGGGAACTCAGATACCCTTTTGACATTCTCATCTCACTGATTCTACTGTATACCTGGAAGTGGGTTCCTAGGTCACATACTCTTCGGTGTTTTTAAGAACCTTTATACCATTTTATTGTGGTTTTTTGTTTTGTTGCTGTTTGTCTTTTGAGACAGACTCTTTGTGCTGCCTAGTTTTATATCAGCTTGACATAAGCAATAGTCACCTAAGAGGAGGGAACCTCAATTAAGAAAATGCCTCCATGCAGAGACAGTAGGATTTCTGTGAGTTCAAGGCCAGCCTGGTCTACAAAGTGAGTTCTAGGACAGGCTCCAAAACTACAGAGAAACCCTGTCTCAAAAAAACCAAAAGAAAAAAGAAAAAAAAAACCGCCTCCATAAGACTGGGCTGTAGGCAAGCCTGTAAGGCATTTTCTTAATGTTTAGTGATTAATTGTGGATGGTACTACGCCTGGGCTGTTGGTCCTGGGTTCTATAAGAAAGCAGGTTGAACAAGCCAGTAAGTAGCACCCCTCCATGACCTCTACATCAGCTCCTGCCTCTGGGTTCCTGCCCCGCCTGGGTTCCTCTGTTGACTTCCCTCAGTAGACTATGACTCAGGCTATGTAAGCCAAACATACTCTTTTCCTCCCCAAGTTGCTTTTGGTCATGGTGTTTCATCACAGCAATAGTAGCCCTAACAAAGACAGTTTTGCAGTATAACCTGGCTGTTATGTAGCCTAAGTGGCCTAGGACTCACCATGTACGTTTAGGCTAACTTCAAGCTTAGGGTGATCCTCCTGTTTCTGTCTCCCAATTGCTGAAATTATAGCTATGTGCCAGCAGGGATGGCCTTCGTATTATTTTCCATAGTAGTTGTACTAATTTATATTCTTATGATAAAAGTTCCTAAGTATTTAAGTTTTCATGTCCTATTGTAGATGAGATTGTTTTCTCTATTTCCTTTCTAGGTGGTTCATTATTTGTCCATAGAAACAATTTGTTTTACTCCAGACTCATAGTTCTGGAGGTTTCCATCCTTGCCTACTTGGCCCTGTTGCTTTGAGCTTTGGGTGAGATAAAACACTGGCAAGAAGCCAGGAAGCAAACAAAAAGAACTGCTACTGATTTTTATATGTTGATTTTTTTATTTAACTTTTTAGTGATTCTTTGTGAAATTCACATTATGCATCTCAATCCCACTCATCCCTCTCCAAATTAAAAAAAAAAAGAAAATTTAAAAGAACAAACAAAAGAGTAATCTTGTGGAAGCTACAGTGTGACAACAGTGAGTCAGTCACACAGTAAACCCTTTAGTTCATATGTCTTACTTGCAAGTGTTCACTGCAGTGAGTCATTGGTCTGGTCCGAGGCCTCTGGTTTCTGCTGCACTAGTAATACTAGGCCCTCACTGGGACTGGAGGTCCTGCAACTTTGGGTCTGCAGGACCGGCCCCTTCCCATGCTCCAGCAGATCATTGATGGGGTAGATGTTGGGATGGGCCAACTCATAGCCCTGGTTCTGGGCCTGGGTGGTTGCTAGGTTGGTCAGCCTACAAGCTCTCCATCCTTATCACCAGGGCGAGTTCTCCAGTCCCAGATAGCTCACCCTATGCAGATGTGAAATCTTCCTGGGATCTGGATTCTGCCAAAGTTAAATTTTCAGTGCCTCCTGCCTTAACCAGTTACTGCAGTACAGGAAAAGTGTGTAGCTTTCAGTGAACAGCTTGCTTTATAGTAAGTGAGTGATTCTAGGAACTTGAAATCTTTTGAAATTCCATAACACATTAGGAGGGTTGCTCACTTCTTTACTTGACATGTTAATAATGAACACCGAGAGAGGAATGGCCATTTGCTTTTATGACAGTTTCTTGGAAAGAAGATACGTACAGTGTGAGACCACAGAAGGCTTTTCCCTAGCAAGGAACTGTACCTGTATGTTGACCCACATAACCTTACTCCGTTTTACCTCTGTTTATCTCACTTTTCTGAGGACCAGCAACAGGTTCTTCACAGAACAGGCACTGTCCATCATCTAGTGGGTGGGAGATTCTGCTTGGGTAGCTGGAAGTCTTCTGTTTTCTACTGTGGTCCATATCTTAGTTTAGAACCTGCCTCTCATCTGCAGCTTGTCTCCAGGTGTCAAACTAAGTCTCCCTCCCTGATGGTCAGTTGCAGACCTTCAGGCCACTCTCCACAGTGGCCCATTGGTGTTACTGCTCAGAGAGTTCACACCATAACACTCCAGTGTCTTAGTTTGGGTTTCTATTGCTGCCATGAAACACCAAAAAAAAAAGCAAGTTGGGGAGGAAAGGGTTTATTTGGCTTCTGCTTCTACATCACAGTTCATCATCAAAGGAAGTCAAGACAGGAACTCTAGCAGGGCAGGAACCTAGAGACAGGAGCTGATGCAGGGGCCATGGAGGGGTGCTGCTTACTGGCTTGCTCATCATGGCTTACTCAGCCTGCTTTCTTATGGAACCAAGGACTGCCAGTCCTAGGATGGTGCCAACACAGTGGGCTAGGTCATCCCCCATCAATCACTAATTAAGAAAACACCCTACAGGCTTGTGTACAGCCTGGCCTTATGGAGGCATTTTCTTAATTGAGGTTCCCTCCTCTGAGATGACTCTAGCTTGTGTCAAGGTGACATAAAACTGCTCAGCACACCTCGGTAGGACTTAGTTTCAAAGAACGACTCTCAGATATCTAGCACAGGAATATATCATAAAGGCATGGCAGTGAGTTTGGTCGTCCACCTGCTAGAGCAGCCCTGAGCTGGGCTCTTTCATTCCACATTCTGTCTTTTGAACAATCCTGGGTGATGCAGCCTTTCCTTTTCAGCGGTCCTAAGAGTAGCTGGTTCCCTGCAAAAGAGCACAGAAGTGATGAAGGCTATGCAGAGTCTTGTGAAGATCCCAGAAATCCAGGCCACCATGCGGGAGCTGTCCAAAGAGATGATGAAGGTGATTGGGCTAGTTGTGCTTTCTCTGCAAACCACTGAGAGGCCTCTGAGCTGGAGCTGGGGCTGGGGCTGGGGCTGCGGCTGCGTGCCTGTGACTGGAGAGAGTGCGGCTGCTCCCACAGTGTTTTGAGAAGAGGAGCAGGTGTTACCTGGTTGAAACCACTGCTGTGCAAAGCATAGCAGAGACCGGGTGGAATTGTAAGTGTGGGGAAGAAGCACACGCATGCCTAGATCTCCAGAGGAGAAACATCCAGTATGCAGTCTGTGGGCTCCAGCAGGAGGGAAGAGACAAAGAAACGTAATTTTACTGTCTGCTGTGAAGGTGTTAGTGAAGCTGGCAGGGAGATGATTGCATTCTCTACAATGCTAGATAACAAACACGTGTTAGCTTTGATGGCCGTTCTTGTAACAACTCAGCTTTGCCTGTCAGTGTAAAAGCAGCCCTAGATAGCATTTAAATGAAATGACTGTTGCCCAAATTCTTTGTTTAGGAAACACCAGATCTGGCCTGCAGGCTGTAGTTGTTGATGCATTTTTTAACCACAAAAAGGAGAGACTGAGAACCAAATGGAAAGTATATAGGTACCTGCCAGCCTCAGGATAAGGGTGTGGTGGGAACTATACTAGTGGCCCCCAGACAGGGCCAGGGATGAGAGGAGAGCATTGTTACTGAAGCACTGCTGATAGCATATGGCAGTTTGGCCTGTTTATTCTCCAGGTGCTCTTTTGGGGTATTTTACATAGGGCATTGAGTCTTGAAGCTGCCAGGCAACCCAAGGTCTCTCAGGTTATAAGTCTGGAGCTGGACCACAGGTGTGTGTGCCCTCATCATGAGCTGACATCTTGTATGAGGGCTGTTTCTTAGTTTAGACCTGTGGTTTGACAACCAAGAGTACACAACTCAAATTCCTGTGTGTGGATCTCCTTCTGCACAGCAGGGTGTTTTATCTGTGAATGTGAACCATACATGGGCACTGGGGACAGGTACGGGGATGTGGAAGGGCTGGAGAAGAACAGACAGAAAAATATTGTAAGAGCCCAGGGCTCAGCTCTTTAGAAAGAAGAGGCTTAGGCAATAGCAGTTAGCAGGGAATGGATCAGGAGGGCATACCCTTTCTATCTGGTTGTACTCAGACTGGAGATCACTATGCAGTAGAGGCAGATGATGACATAATTCTTGGAGTGACTCCAGGCCTGCACGTTTTAACTTAGGTAGCCCCCAAAATATGAGTGAATGAGTTATTAAAAACAAACCTTTAAGAGCTTTTCACAGTGGTTTATGAACACTAAAAGTATGATTTGAAGGGAGCTTGTAAATTGTAGATTCTAGGGACTGAGGCCAATAGTGATACATGATCGGATGTATATTGAGGCTATCCATAGTGACCCAGCTCTAAAAGAGTGGGGACATGTTCTTAGACTTTGCATTTGTCCCCAGTACCTGGCTCTATTACACAGGCCAGGAATTTGATGAATCACTGCTGATTAAATGAAGTAGATAAACGATAACCTCTTTCTTCAGAATGAGGAGGGTGGTTACGGTTTGGGTTCTGCTAAGTTCTTTTAACCAATCAACAGTTTGTAGCTGGAGTTATCTCCAGTCCTGCCCGGGCCGGCAGCCACTCAGACTCAAATAAACACACAGACCCTTATATTACTTATAAGCTAAATGGCCGTGGCAGGCTTCTTGCTATCTATTCTTAGATCTTAAATCAACCCATTTTTATTAATCTACAAGTTGTCACATGGCTTGTGGCTTACCGGTATCTTACATCATGTTTCTCCTCATGGCGACTGGCAGCGTCTCCCTGCCTCAGCTTTTCACTTCCCAGAATTCTCCTCTCTCCTTGTCCTGCCTATACTTCCTGCCTGGCTACTGGCCAATCAACACTTTATTTATCATCAATCATCCACAGCAACAGTTATCTATTGATCCCCTTGTTTTGTTTGAGTTTTTGGTTTTACTTAGTCGGTAGGGTTTTGTTTTGTTTGAGACAAGCTACAAACAGTCCTCATGCTACAGCCTCCCAAGTGCTGTCTGTTGAACGGTAGACTCCAGCATCGAAACAACTTCCAGTTAGCTAGGCTGTAGGGCTTCACCTTGGTGACCATGATAGGAGTTTGTTCGTTTGAGTAGGGAAAGGAGCTAAAATTGGGCTAGGACTAGCTAGATCATGTCATGGAGTCACCTTGGGTCAGGAAGAACAAAGGCTGGAAGGTGAGTGGGTTTCCGGGACAGGAGCAGAAGCCAGAGCCATCCCTGCCTCCAGTGCCTCTTGGTTTGCAATGACACTAGGGTTCCCTCTGCCTCTCGTCTGGGACCCTTTTCTGACATGGGAGGGTGCTTTAATGACCCTTTTACTCTATTAATGGACACTGAGTGCCCTCATCTGGAGTTGGGGACTTTGGAGAGCTTTTTGTTGGCGCCTCACAATGGTCCCTTGCTATTTTCTTGTTTCTAAAGTGTGTACATGCATATACATGGATGAGCACTGTTGGATGATGGTATATACACACGCGTTGGGGTGTTTGCATGTGAAAGCGGACGCTGGCATTGGGTACCCTCCTCTATTACTCTCCACTGCTTTTTTGAGACAGACTCTCACTGAACTTGAAGCTCCTCAGGCTGGCTGGGTAGCTTCAGAGACCACCCTGTCTCCCCAAAACACTTCCCCTCCCGCAGTGCTGGGTGCATGTGGACTGTCAATGCCTAGTTCTTTAAATGGGTTCTGGGGATTTGAAGATGTCCCCAAGTTTTTGTGGCACTTTACCAACTGAGCCGTCTCTCCACCTCCTTGCTACTTTCTGAAAAGAAGGCTGACCGCCAGGCTGCCAGGCACAGGCTTCCAGTAAAGTGACTGGCCTTGCTTTGTAGGTCAGGAACTCTTGACTTCGCTTGAGAAGAAGAGGTGATCAGGGTTTGGTGATGGACTGATACTCAGCACACCCACCCACCAGCAGCTAACCTCCTCCAGCAGCTGTAACCTGCCATGCTGGGATGTTTTTTGAGCATTTTCTAGTCCCTCCATGTTCATGCCTTTGTTATCCTGTTGTCTCCGGTGGCTCCAACCAGTTTTCATCCTGCGTTTCACCCCTTGCCCTCTCAGGTCCTGTTTGCAGTGTTAGGCCAGTTGCTTTCCAAGCAGCTCAGGGGTGTGCTGCTGAGGACTGCTGCCATAGTCGGGTTCTGCAGGAACCAGCAGCTGCAGGCTCCAGCCCTGTGAGTTTAGAGCACTCTCTCCCTCTGGGTCGTCTGCAGAGAGGCCATCCTACAGGGTTTCCTTTCCACCTGTCTTCCTTGTCACCTGGGCAGGGCGGCCTAGACTCAGAGAGACGAGAACTCCTGCTGCTGCTGTCCAGGGGTGTTGGGAGCAGATGTAACATTGAGGGGGTGGCCTTTTGTTCTCTGCTCAGGCTGGAATCATAGAGGAGATGTTAGAGGATACATTTGAAAGCATGGATGATCAGGAAGAAATGGAAGAAGCAGCAGAAATGGAGATCGACAGAATCCTCTTTGAAATCACAGCAGGTATGGCCAGGGGAACCCTCCACCCTCCCTGTCTCACCCCTTCCCGTCAGTCACATTGGCTCCACCTGCCTTTGTCCTGGGTTAGAGTAGGCAAGGTATTTCCTAAGGAATGTACAGTAAAGCAATATCCAGTTTTCAAGAAACAAAGGATTTTTAGTTTCTGATTTTCACATTAGCTGAAAACAGCTGTTAAGAATTTGAGTCAGTATAGACTCGACTTTAGTATAAAACATGTCTGTGTTAAATATAAGAATAAACAAAAATAGTTATTTCTGGGAGCTTTATAACTTTTTTAATTCTGGGTTTTCTGAATTTTATGCGTAATAAAATGGTGGGATTTAATTTTTATTTGTTTTAAATTGTTGGAAAAAAATATTTTGTGAAAATTTGGAAATAGTTTACATTTTTCTTTTTTGGTTTTTCGAGACAGGGTTTCTCTGTGTAGTTTTGGTGCCTGTCCTGGATCTCACTCTGTAGACCAAGCTGGCCTCGAACTCACAGAGATCCGCCTGCCTCTGCCTCCCAAGTGCTGGGATTAAAGGCGTGCGCCACCACCACCCAGCTACATTTTTCTTTTACTTTTTATTTATTGGATTTGTTTTGGTGTTTTGAAGTGTCTCTCTCTGGTCTCAAACCCTCTTCTTGCCTCATCTGGAATACTGGCTTACAGGTGTGCACCCCACACCTGCCTAACAATGTGCTTGTTTGTTTGACCTTGTTTCCTGTGGCACTGGGTATTGAACCTGGGGCCTCACACACATCAAACAAGCTGTCAACTGCTGAGCTGTATTCCCAGCCTGTATTTTGAGATAGGGGCTCATTAAGTTGCTCAGGCTGGCCTTGAACCTCACTCTGTAGCCTAGTTAAACCTTGTTTTCTGTCCTCCTGTCTGAGCTTCCAGTTAGCTGAGATTAGAGGCCTGTGCCACCCAGTCTGGCTTCAACAATTAAACTTTATTCAGAGAAATTAAAAATTAGATTTTCAGTAGTATTTAGAAATTTAAACTAGGAACTTTAGAATTACTTTTTTTTTTTTTTGAGATGAGGTCCCACTATTTTGCCCAAGATGGCCCCAAAATCCTGAGCTAAAGTAACCCTTCTGTTCCCAAGTATGTGGACTCAAGTATACAGCACCTTGCCCAATAGTCTAGACATTAAAATTGTTAAGATTTGGGGGTGGATGTGGTATTACTCCTGTAGTAGTAGCTACTTGGGAGACTGAGGCAGGATCACTCCAGGGCAACGTAACAAGTCCATCTGTCCATCTGCACTGTTCTTTCTCTCAGTTGAGATGTGTAGTCAGAGGAAGCAATTCCCACTCTGGACAGCAGCTCCACCACTGCGGTCCTTGAATGAGAGGAGGCTGGGAAGACCGAGGACCTTGTTCCTTATGCAGTGTGTTTAAGCTGTTCTCTCTCTCTTTAGGAGCCTTGGGCAAAGCACCCAGTAAAGTAACAGACGCCCTTCCTGAGCCTGAACCTCTCGGAGCGATGGCTGCCTCAGAAGAGGGAGAGGATGAGGAGGATGAAGAGGACCTGGAGGCCATGCAGTCCCGGCTGGCCACACTCCGAAGCTAGGGCCACCCAGTTGTGGCCTCAGCTCTGTGGTGCCCTCCTCTAGGGGTGGGCACAGCCTCCGGGGAGTCCCCGTTTCCTGTATCTCTTGCACTACACCTCTGTTGTGAAGCATTGCATTTTGGAGAGGGTTCTTTGCTAGGATATCTTCACTGTTTGCAGAGGTCTTAAGGACTGTTTTTATGAAGGTGGTGTAATCAGATGCATTATTTTCAAGATCATAAATAGCAGGAACATCTTTCTTGGGGGAGGGCAGAGAAACCCATTTTCTCATGGAGCAATTCTTGGAAGAGTCGGTTGAATGTTGAGGACTCTGCTGGTGTGTGCGTGTAAAATACTACGTAAATGGACGTCAATAAACTACTTTAGCTCTTGGTCTCATTGTAGATGTCGTGTGCAATGAACTCAGGGTGTTGATCTCCCAGATGTCTCAATGTTGGCCCTGGAGAGAGGAAGTGCCGTCACCAGGCATCAGAACATGGGAGCTCAGCAGAAGTGCCTTCTGCTCAGGAGCTGCTGGTCCTGATCTTACAGTGTTTGGGGGCCACTCTTGGCAGTTGTCATCTGTTTAACCAATGGATGTTGGTAATGCACTGTTGGCTGGGGAACTGTATAACGCACCTGTGCATACATGGGTAGCTTTGCAGCTGTTAGTCATTCCTCCCCATGGCAAGTGTCCTGCGGAACAGACAGCTCTGGGATCAGGACTCTTACCCCCCATTCTCGCTTGGAGCCAAGTGTCTTGCACACAGGGACATGGCCTAACCATGAAGAGCTAACAAGCGAGCAGCTTTGGTTATGCATTGAAACATACACACCATGACATGCTTTAGATGCACTGAGAAGTAGCCTGGCAGTTGCACTGTGCGTGTGACAGTTTGAAAAGCTCTCTGGCATGATTGGTCTCATGCAGTCTTCACAGATGAGAACAGCTGTTTGCTGAAGTCACAAATGCTAATATACAATGGCCTGTGTCCACCATTGTTGTGGTACAGAATGGCTTTGTTACCCAAAAACAACCCTGTGCACTCTGTTCATCCCCTCCTCCCTGATCCCGAGGCATCCATTGGCCTGTTGACTATCTCTGTGGGTTTTCCTTTTCCAGCCTTTCAGACTAGCTTCCTTCATGTGCTAATGAGCATTTAAGTTTCCTCTGTGTGGGTTCATGACTTGATTGTTCAGCTCTTCTCAGTGAGCAGCATTCCATTTTCTGGACGAACCACAACTTGTCCCGAAGGGCATCTGGACTGCCCCTCAATTTGGGGATGATCACTAAACCTGAAGCAATGTCTGCAGCAGTTTCCCTGTGTGTGAGTTTTTAATTCCTATGGATACCAGGGAGCTCAATCATAGGACGTGTGGTCAGCACATACTTGGGGCCGTAAGAGGCTATACCAGCCTTGCATAGCACACACTGTCCACCTCCTAGGAGGAAGGGTTCTACCGTTCTGCATCCTTGGCAGCATTTGTCATGAGGGATTTCTGTTGTGTTGATACCTTGTCTTAATCTGTAATCCCCGATGAAGTATGCTGGGCATCTGTTTTTATACTTGCCTTCTCTGTATTTTGTTTGAGAATGTTGAAATAGTGGCCTTGAACTCATGACCTCTCTGCTCTGCCACCATGCCCAGCTTGCCACCTGTATTTCTTCACTGCTGGTGTTTGTTCATTTTATAAACTGGATTGTTTTCTAATCACTCAGCTTTAAGGTCCTCTTCCATATTTTGGACCAGTTGTCTATCAGATTTTATCCTGTTCTCTGGTCTGTTCACTCATTGTTGACAGTTGCTCAAAGCTGACGTTTTTTTACTTTTAATAAAACCCTGCTTCTCAATTATTTATTTTGTATATCATGCCTTTGGTGTTTTGTTTTGTTTTTAAAAGTGCCACTACAGGGGATGTAGCTCAGTGGTAGAGTACTGGCCTGGCATATACAAGGTCCTGGGTTCAATCCTCAAGTACCAACACACACACACACACACACACACACACACACACACACACACACACACACAAGATGATTTAAATGTTCTGTGTTACCTAGTAGTTTGTCTTGTTTTAGTTACATGTGTTTATCGTGGTGGGATGTGTGAGCCACAGTGTACATTTGGAATTCAGAAGACAATTTGTAGGAGTTGGTTCTCTTTCCACCATATGGGCTCTAGGGATCAGACTCGGGCAGTTGGCCTTGGAGGTGAGCATGTTTTTTCACTGGGGCAGCTTACTGGCCCTTGTGTTGTGTTTCAGATTGAGGTCTATAATCCAGTTTCAGTTGATTTTTTCAAAGGTTTTTATGAAGGTGTTTATAAAAGTCTGTATGTAGGTTTGTTGTTTTTTTGCATGTGGATATCCAGTAGTTCAGGATCATTCATTGAAAAGGCTGTCTTTCTGCCAGTCTATTTATATATATAATATCCATATATATATAATTTTATATTCATATATACTGCATACGCAGTGAAAGGGAAAAAGAGAAGGCCCCTAGCTCTGGGCTCAAGCTGAGCTAAGAGTCGTCTTTCTACCCGAGTTGATTTTGTCAGGTGTTGGTCTCAAATGATAAAGCAACACGTGCTGCACTTTCGTTTCCCAAAATCAATCAGTTGTATTGTGTGGCTCTGCTTCTGGGCTCCCTGTTCTATTGCCCCCTCTTCCACCCCAAGCCATGTGTGAGAGACACATGCGCACACACCATCCTAGCACTTGGAGGCAAAGACAGCAGGATTGCCTGAGCTACATATTGACCCTAACTCAAGCAAACAAACGAGTCAGTCAACCAAAGACTGGTGATGTGGCTCCGTGGTGGAGCAGTTACCTAGCATGAATTCAGTTCCCAGTGCCACAAAAGAAAAATGTGTCCTGATGGCCAAAGCAGCATTACAGTAATTCTCAGTCAAGTCACATCACCCTTTGACTTGTTAGAGACAGGTTCTCACTAGGTAGCCCAGGCTGGCCTGGAACTTGCCCTGTAGACCAGGCTGGCCCAAATTGACAGACCTGCCTCTGCCTCTGGAGTGAGTGCTGGGGTGAAGGGTGTGTACCACCAGGCCTGGTATTCTTGTTTTTTTTTTTAAAGTTATGTTGGTAATTCTGGGTCTTTTGCTTCTTGATATAAACTTTAGATTTAATTTACTGAGATTGCAAAAATAATTTGAAATCTGTGGAGAACTGATGTGTTGCAATGATGCTGCATGCTTTATAATGAACCCCAAGTTTCTTTACAAGATGACACTGGCATTAGCTTGCCCATTTCCCTGGTCATTTTAGTTTGTATGTTTGTTGATAATCAAACTTTAGCCAGGTAGATGACAGTAACAGCCTGTCTTCCAAGCACTCAGTGAACAGATCATGTTTTCGCATTCCTGTTTTCCTGCTGAGCAGAGCAATTTTTGGTTATTTGCCATGTATTTCTTTTTCCCCTATGATGCTTTGGTGGCATCATGGGAAGCAGTTCGGATCTGCAGTCTGTCCCTCCTCTATCCCAGTAATAGATGCAATAACAGAAATACTGGTTTTTCTGCCATCCCATCAGGACCCACTTGGTGCCTAATAAAATGATCCCATCCTAGAGCACCTAAATCACCACTGTACAACCCCAGCTCGCTCACTTTAAAGTTACTCTGAAATAGCTGCTCTCCAGCCCAAAGTGTGCACACTGTTCACCCTAGGCAGATGGTTGAGACCTTCCCTGCACCCCTGCCCCAGCCCTCCATCTCACAGCCAAGCTGCCTCTGTTAGAGGCAGATGAAAAAAAAAAAACTTCAAAAGCTTTTATTATCCTGTTTTCTATGCTCAAGTATTTTGCTGCAAAGACAACAGTCTGGAGTGTGTACCCATTGAGCTTAACATTACAGACGGCAGTCTCAGGACAGACACAGTATTTGAAGAAATAATGCCGGAAACCCTCCCAAGTAGTGCAAAAACTTATTCAAGAAGCACAAAGTCACAGCACTGAAAGAGTAAGGCAGAGAAGACCAACTACTAGATACTGCTTTATTGGTGTGTGTGTGTGTGTGTGTGTGTGTGTGTGTGTGTGTGTGTGTGTGTGTGTGTGTAATGATTCACTTAGAGTGTTGTCTATACTGCCTCCTGCCAAGCATGACTTCACTTGCTACCTGGAACAGAATGCCCTGGAGAAAGCACTGAAACAATGGATCACTGCCATTAATAACCTGACAATTCTTGCTTGCTTGCCTACCCCAGCTTGTGGTTTTGGAGCATACAGTGAGAATTCCAACTGGACGCAGCACAGAGGCCTGTCAGGGCCATCCTGGCCTTGGCCCACTGGTGACGCATCATCCACTCTCTGGTGTCAGAGTGCTCATTCCAGAGTGTCCCACAACAACATGCTAAACTCTTAAACTCTAAAGGGACTCATACTGAGACATGTGACAGCAGAGGCCACAGAAGAATCTTTAAAGCCGCCAAAGAGTAGGTAGAGAGATCTTCAGTAAGATTTACAAGTATTTTTTGATAACAGACCACTGTGGCCAGGAGACTGTAGGATAACATTTTTAGAATGTTTAAAAAAAAACCAACAAAAAACTATCCAGCAAAACAGTTCCTTCAGAATAAACAAACATTTCGTGCTTCTGCATCTCCCCTGCAGGAAATGTATAGTCCTCAAGGCTAACAGGACACCAGACAGTAACTTAAAACTAAGGAGATGGGAGAAAAGAGAGGAGGGAATGTACCAGAGGCTGTAAGGGGCTGAGGTGAAAGGGCATAGGCTGGGCCAGGGGCACACACCTTTAATCCCAGCACTCCAGAGGCAGGTGGATCTGAGTTCAAGGCCATTGTGGTCTACTTAGAAGTTCCATGACTGCTGGACTATAGACACATCTCAAAGAGGGGTAGGGTATTGCTGGGTACAGAGCTTCTTTCTGTATGGAGTGATGCAGAAGTACTAGTGTTCACTACACAGCGGTGTATTGCCACTTACTTGTATACTTTCATTCAAAGCAACAAATCTTACGTTTCTAATTTGGGATTTATTTTGTGTATGCATGTGGGCATGCATGATGGTCAAAAGACCATTTGCAGGACTTGGTTCTCTCCACTCACCAAATGGGTCCCAGGAATTGGAATTCAGGTCATCAGGTTTGGTGGCAAGTGTCTTTGCCCATGCCCCATCTCACCAGCTCCTGGAGTGTGTGTACTTTTTGACAGTGGTCTGTGTTCAGCCTGAATTGTAGTTTGGTAATGTCTCAAAAAGAATGTGTACAGCAGGGTGGTGGTAGCATATGCTTTTAGTACCAGGACTTGGGAGACAGGAGGCCAACCTAATCTATACAGAGCAAGTTCGAGGATGGCCAGAATCACACAGAGAAACCCTGTCTCACAAAAAAAAAAAGTGTAACTTTCACTAGTTTATCTGGATATTCTAATCTCAAATTGGTCTTGCATGTATTTTTCTGTCATCCCACTTTTAACATCTTGTTGCATTTGAACTTATCAATTATTTTCACCTAGGATTTTTTCTTTTTATTCGTTACTCTGTGAGGTTGACATTACATCCACAGGGCTTTCAAGAAGTCTGTCTGCTTTGTTAATGTCTTTCTCCATGGCACTGGCTGTCTTGGTTGCCACCTCCCATGAAACCTTAAAGAGGTCATGGCTTTAGCCTCCAGAACTGAGCTAAACAACCCTGTTCTTTATAACGTGCGCAGCTGGAGAACACAGCGTTGGCCAATAGAAGATGAGCAGATGTATGGCTCACATTCAGTCCCAGCACTTGGCAGGCAGAGGTGGGTGGATCTGAATTCGAGGCCAGTCAAGGCCATCTTTGAGAAGTAGAGGACATATTTAGTCAGCTTTGAGTCATTTCCGTCTTGGCAATTTTCCTCCTGAAAAATTTTTCTCCTGGGTTAGTTCTTTAAATATTTTCCATCTCTTTACAAAAATAAGTAAATGGTTTTAGGCCTGTATGTATTCTAATTCTTAGCTGTATTCTACAAGCATTTTCCTTCAGTTCAGAGCATCAACTTAGCTGCCACATTTTTGTGGCTTCTGCGTCTTGAGATTCCTGGGTCAGCAGCTCCATCTTCACACCAGCTCCAGCAAGTCCCTGTTCTACTCAGTCACTGGGTGATTAGGCCAGAAGAGACCTCCAGACAGCAGCTGTTCTGCAGGGCCTTGTGCAAGGCAAGCGCGCCTAACAGGCTGTCTCCACTGTCTCCTAACTTTTATCCATAGAAGCAGAATCACTGATAATTATTTTTGCCAAGTTTGGTGAAGTCTTCTCATATGTATGTGATGGCAAATCTTGGTTGTCAGTTTGACTACAGCTGCAGTCAACTAAAACCCAAGTTGCTGGGCTGGCCTGTGAAGGATTTCCTTAATTAGATTTGAAGCAGGAAGGCCTACCCTAAGTCTGGGTCACACCTTCTGATGGCAGTCCAAATAAAAAAGATGCAGAACACGGCTTTGCTTTTTGCATATTTGACCTCTCTCTCACTGGCAAGTCCATGTGTCCTGTTGCCGAGTCCAGTATTAACATCCAGTTTCTTCAGAATTCCAATGCAGACTGAGGACCAGCAGCTCTCCAGAAATTCTCTAGGACTTCAGCTCCATATTTTGACTGCAGAGGCATCCAGTCTCGTGGTTGAACTAGATTCTTGGCCTTTCTGTCGAAAGACAGCCATTGTTGGATGGCAGACTACAGCCTGTAAGCCAGGCTAATAATACCCCTTTAACCTATATATTGCTAGCTCTGTTTCTATGGAGCACCTGGCTAATTCATGTTATAAATTCCAAGCACTATTTTAACTGAATCACTGTTTTTCAGGAGTTGAACTTTCATATTTCAGTTCCAAATACCTAGCTTCTATTCTGACTTTTTTTCTTTAATTGATGGCTTTAGTTAGCTGTTCGTCCATTTACTAACATTTGAGGCATCATTTCTACTGAATGGCTATCACTTATGCAAATGATAGAACTGAAAAGTACATTGGGGCATCATTAGGGACCTTTTAGGTTACATTTATTTTGTGTAGTGTAGTCAGTATTGAGTGTCTTCCTCAATTGTTCTGTACTTTTTTAAATTTAAAAAAGTCTGATTCAGCCGGGCGTTGGTGGCGCACGCCTTTAATCCCAGCACTCGGGAGGCAGAGGCAGGCGGATCTCTGTGAGTTCGAGGCCAGCCTGGGCTACCAAGTGAGATCCAGGAAAGGCGCAAAGCTACACAGAGAAACCCTGTCTCGAAAAACAAAACAAAAACAAAATTAATTAGTATTTCATGTGCATTCCAGATGCCTGTGGGAATTATAACGAAATGGCATCAGAGTCCCTGGATCTCAACAAGCAGTTGTAAGCAGCCCTTTGGGCCTCTATAGGAACAAGTGCTTTCTGGCCCCATCTATTTGATAATTTCAAATACCCAGTGTCTGAATTACTTTCTGTCATGAGTCTCTCACTAGTTTTGAGGCTCAGCAGCTGGTTAGGCTGTGGTCAGGGAACCGGACTACAGGTATCAACGGCCATGTCTAGGTTTGTGTTTGTGCTGGGGACCCGAACGCAGGTCCAGCATTTCATAATGAGACTCGGCTCTCTCCAGCCTCCTAGTTTAAATTTATTGCTCCATTTTAAAGTTATACACTCACTGACTTAGCTGGGTTTTCTCAATCTGATGGCATGTCAAATACTGGAAAATCGATACCTCTGAACAACCAATTCTATCACTAAACATTCTTCTGTCCTCCATATTAATGAGCATCTTTTTTGTTTTCTGATATTCAGTGTTCTATCACATTGCTTTTTTCCCCAATGATCTAATTTGCAGAACTCTTTACTCTTGTGTATTTTTATTGTTATTATTGTTTTAATTGATATAGGTCATGTGTGCCAAGGTTTATGTGAAGAAGCAGCCAGAGACAACTGGGGTTGGTTTCCATCCTACTCTAACGTGGTTCTGAGAAACACCTTAATGTAACCACTGGGCTATCTCGCCACCTCTCACACTGACTTTCCATCCTGCTTCATTTTAAGTTACATGCAGCTTTTTTCCAAATGTGATCATTCTGACATCTCTTAGACACATTTCCTACACTCTTCTTTGAACATACTAAAGATTTCAGAGTAAGGATTAGCTCACTCCAGAATCAAACTTGTCAGGGGTATAGGAGGATGTGAAAGCTCTTGCTGGCTCTTGCCTTTCTTAGCTCTATTATTAAGAGAAATTTAGCTGAGTAACAGTTCCTGTAATCCTGTATGGACACACCTGTTACAGCAGGCTTGAATGTGGCTTCCCACCTCTATTGTTCGGGCATGGCTGATTTCTAAGGAACAATGCACATTCTAGATCCTAATCTATACAAGAGCTTGGAAGAAATCCTCAGAAAACTTCCTATAGACTTAGACATTCCTCACTGACCTCCCACTCAGCCCCCAGGTTAACGCCTGCACTCTAGGCCTTGTCTACTTAATGATGAACAGATTCCTTCTGCAGTTACAGCAGTTCAAGAGAGGGACCACAGAAAGGTGTCTTATTCACCAATGCTGCCCCTTCATGGAGATGGGGATTTTAGGTCCAACTGTCCTAACCCACCCAACACTGCCGCCTCCCCTCCTTTGTACACACAGGACCAGAAGACAGACAAGGACTGTTCAGGCGCAGTTACCAGTCACTGTTTGGGTTTGGGTTAGTTCCAATTTCCAAATGTGGTGGCTCTTCACAAAAGCAGGACACATCAGTGCTGTTGTATTAGTCACTAAAGAAAGGGTGATTACCTATTTCTTTGCTTTTAAGAAAGATTCCCGCACCGATATTTTAGGCCTACATTTTCTAGAAGGTGTGCAAACAGAAAAAGGGCAGTGAACCAAGCCGAAGTATTATATGAATATTTTAATGCAAAATGCTTACCACTTAAAATTAGCAAAGCTTCATTTAAATTAAAATTCCATTAACTAGAGATGGTTAACCCCAAGAATTATACAGTAGTTATTTCCGCTATATAACGCCAGTCCTATGCCATACATTTAGAACTGCACCATTAGCTGTTATTTCCTCCGGTGCTCTTCTGGACCCTAGTGGGTGAGGGAGGGGGGGCTCCAACGAACATAAAATAAAATAAAACCCCATTAAACTCAGCAGTGATCCCTAGTAGTTAAAAAATCCATTTGAATGAGCTGTCCAAACAAACAGCTGGGGTATAACTGCAAGTATTGTTTCAGAGCCAACAGGTCTTCAGCTAGGTAGAAGATCTGCACTAGGTGAAGTCACAGTATAAGGATGCGTGGTCTGTAAATAGTTACTACATATACACACTTAGTGTCTGTAAACACTAGAAATATACATTAGAGACAGTACCCTTGCAAGTCGGGTGTACTTTAAAAAAGAAGATGAGGTAACATGAAATCTCAAAGTCCACAGGAAGCCTGCCTGAAGAGTTTGATCAGCTGCCAATAATTCATCTCCAATGTCAAAGAGGAGTTAAGGTTTGCCCAAACTGGCTTCACTGGCTTTCAGCATAGCAACTGCATCTTTCACTGCATGGTAGATAACATTCTTCACCTAGAGATAGAAGAAAAAGATGACTGCTTTGATAAACCTAAAATCCCTCACTAAGAATAACCTCACCAATCACAACTTTTTACTCGCTCAGAACTGAAGTCAATACTCAACATGTAATGCCAAGGGTCCTGGTTCCCACAGACTGGTATGCCACATACATACAATCCATGCCGTCTCTGGAGAACTTACAAAGCTCTTTTTTCCCTTAACTGGTGTTGGCCAATCAGACTTTAACAATTACTGTAGTTTTCAAACATGAAGCAATATGCATTAATTCGCTGTTAACTGGGTTTGAACTGTGGTCTTGCTGTTCACGGTGGCTTCAAACCCTAAAATCCCCTCAGCCTCTGGACTAGAGTAGCCGGGACTGCAGGTGAGCCACAGCACACAGTGTGCTGAAGTCACCACTCACACGACATCTCTGAAAATACCCCTTCTGATCCCAGTGTTCACTCAGTCCTGTTCTATCGCTGTGACAAAAACACCACAGCTCTAAAGGCCAGCACTGTGTTCCAGACCCCTGGTTAGTGGCTAAGCCAGGGACCAAAAGTCCTTATCCATTTCACTACTAAAGACTTTCAGTGCCTATGATGAGGGTGAGGCTTCCTCCTGGCTTGCAGCTCTGTCACTCAACTGGACAGAAAGCTGGTTCACTATTCTAACTCTGATACAGCCAAGTATACTGACTCTTATAAGATCACTACTGGTCATGAAGCCATAGGCAGCAAGTACCAGGAATTGGTGCTATTTTTACCTGTAATTTATCTTCATGGTTGGTATGAGTCTGTGACAAATAACGGAATTCCTGAGTAAGCCAGAAGCAGTGTTTAACATGCTCTGGAGACACAAAGTCTTCAGCCACTTTGATGCAACTGTATAAGTTATGAACCTGAAAAACACCAAGCCACAGCTGTAACAAACCCACAATTTCACAGTAGAAAGGCAATAAATAGGAATTAATAACTAGTTCTGACCTGATGTGGCGCTCCTGCTGGGATAAATACCACATCCCCAAGAAATTGTACAATAGCCCAGCCTTGAACTCCATACTCTTGATACAGGCGCTTTCTTAGTGATCGGTCTAAATACCAGCTCTGATCATGAATAGGATCATGGTCTGCAGGGTTTTCTTGACCCTGCTCTTCTGATACCTACACAATACATTAAAAATAGTACAACTTAGCAAATGCCAAGAACCAAAGAGGGTGTTTTCCCTTCCCAAAATACAAGCACTCAATAAGCATCCGGCCGCCACCAAGCTCTACGTTCCCATTGGGAGAAACAGCACTCAAACACATGGACGGAATGAATCAGAATCAGAGGAAACCTGGCCTGCCTGCTGTTACCTACAGTCTGCATATGTTCTTGGACAATAGTGTAGCTCCAATTTTTAAATGTAAGTAGATTCCTTATGAACCAACTTGTCTTGCACTTATTGAAGGTCTATAAACACTTACTAGTCTGAGTTATGAAACAGTTTCAAAGACACAGACTAAACTTCTTTATTCCACGTTCAGTGTCTGGAAAAGCATACTCAAAAAAGTGACATTATCAAGGGAATATGGTGTCCAGGAGGTCAAAGAGTCAATCTTTAACAGAAACACTAGAATTCTAGCAACTGGCTATTAAACGACCTACCTGATGTCAGGACCACAAATGGGCCAGGAATGTTTCTATGACTCAGGTATGACTAGAGAATGTCAGTCATATATCTCTGGTTTGCAACCAGCAGCCTCGCCACTGAATGAGTTTAAGATAAAAAGGTCCATCTTTCCAGTGCCAGGAACCTACACCTAACATCCTGCAACTTCAGTGACAGAGTCCTCCCAACTCCTGCTGCCCTCTAGAGCACACAGTGACAAGAGTCCTCCCAACTCCTGCTGCCCTCTACAGCACACAGTGACAGAG
>CABHPR010154713.1:0-52709 GCA_902168415.1 Peromyscus melanophrys | reverse complement strand
TCTATCTATCTATCTATCTATCTATCTATCTATCTATCTATCTATCTATCTAACAAAGACATATTTCATTCAGGAAATGTTCTGTATATTGAGGTTTTTCATTATATGGGTTCTACCAGAACTTTCAAATGTTACAGTTTACTGTGATGAAATTATGACTTAATCTACCTTCTCAATGATCTAGGCAGATGACTTGCAGTGAGGTTTCAAAACTTGTTGAAGTTCAGTCTTGCACAATTTAAGGCAGTCCAATGAGTTCTATGTCCAGTGTCGTTTACCACTCTGTATTGGAGAACTCTTAAAGCCTCGAGAAATACAGCACTGGCAACCATAGGATCCTGAGGGAGATCAAGAGCAAGGCTTGTCAGTGGCCTCTGGGAAGCTGAGGCAAGATCGTTAAGTGGAGGATTACCAGAGTAAGTTAAGTTGGGTAAATAAAATGTTGCTACTAAATCCAGAATAATCAGTGTCCTGTCACTCAGTCTGGTTGAAGCATTTGATTTAAGCCGACTTACGGGTACTTCATGCTGTTTTTCTTTAGTCTTAGCAATTTTCAAATAATTGTTTCCTGTGCCATTATGTCAGACACTAAAGATAGACTAAAAGCCTTAGAATTAAAATAAAACATCTGTTGCATGAAGAAATCTGTTTCTTTTGCCTCAAATGTTAGGTCTACAGTAAAAAAAACAAAATTAAAAATAAAAACAAGAAGTTTGGAAATTGTTTCTGTTTTCTCAAATGAAAGTGCTAAAGCTTTATTACTTGAATGTAATAAATAGATTGATGTCAATTAAATTATTCAATATATTATAAAAAACATAAAATCAATTGATCAGCACTTCAGATAAAAAATGTATAACTGATGTTTATATTCTACATCGTATGTATCAGTACCTGAAGATAGATAATAATATTCAAATGATTCTATCTGCCAGCCACCTTACTTCCAATGTCTCTGAGAGATGTGATGTTACATAAAAGATCTCCTAGAAAAGAATAAAAATATGATGAGATGTAGGTTTCTTGACCTAGAAATCCAACATGAGTATGGAAATTTGGTTTAGAAATGAAACATGGAAAGATAGTAAACCAGGAAGTAAATCTAGTGTGCTTTATCGTTATCTATTTCCTCTCCTATCCCTCCACCCTTCTCCTCCAGTCTCCATCTCTCTCCTGGAGCTCATGTAACATGAAATATGCATGAATGTCAGAAGACAGCTTGCCAAAGTTGGTTCTCTCCTTCCACCATACGCTTCCTGAAAATAGGATTCATCAGAGGTTCTGGCTTGACAACAAGTGCCTGTACCTACTGAGCTACCCTGACCATGGTATCTTTCATGTTTATGGGAACCAAGTTGTAACAATTCATACTAATACACAATATTAAATTTTAGCCACTATTCCTACATGGAAATTGTCGTGTGACACCATTTCTGTAAATACAACCAATTTCCCAAAAAAGCTAATAATCATAAGTAAATCATTAATACAAGTTAATTTACTTTCTTACTATTTTATGTTTCTCATATAAATGGCATCATGCACTATGTATGTCCTTCTGTGATTTGTTTATTTCACTTAGCATAATGCCTTCCAGGTTAATCTGCTGTATAATAAATGTCTGGTATTTGAATCATTTCAGGATGCTGTATTCACATTCTGATTGGTAGATGTATGTTATATCACATGACTAATTTCAAATTCTGTCTAATTTTAGTAGAAGTAGCTTCTATTTTAGAACTGTAGCGTGGCATTCTCTAATAATGGACACAGAATCAACAAAAGGAATTTGGTGTCTATTTGAAAGTACAATGGATTATTCTCTCTCTCTCTGTCTCTCTGTCTCTCTCTGTCTCTCTCTCTCTCTCTCGCTCTCGCTCTCTCGCTCTCTTGCTCTCTCTCTCTCTCTTCCTCTCTCTCTGTGCATGTGTGTGTTAATTTAAAAAAAAATAATTTATAAATATTTTTAAATTTTATAAATAAAACATTCCACCTTTAACTTTCCTCCTTAAAGTAAGATGAATTGCTAAATGGTCTTATTAATAAAAATCCCAAAGAGAAATCAGAGGAATATGACTAGCCACAGCAACCTCACTGTACCAACTCCTCAGATTCCAAAGGGACCTAATTCCTGTATATCCACACCTATATGCCTTTCTGTTCTGCCATATCACTTTCTCTCTCTGCCCAGCTATATCATTTCCTGTCTGTCTGTACAGACTTCTATGGTTAGTGCTGGGATTAAAGGCATGTGCCACATGCCTGGCTCTGTTCCCAATATGGCCTTGAACTCACAGAGATCTGGATAGATCTCTACCTCTTGAATGCTAGAATAAAAGACCTGTGCTACCACTGCCCGACTTTTATTTTTACTATAGTGGCTAGCTTTTTCCTCTGACCTTCAGATAAGCTTTATTGGGTTGCACAAATAAAATATCACCACACCTTACTGTGGTGGTATTGTGTTCCCCAAAATATTGTGTACCCTAATAAACTTATCTGGGGTCAGAGACAGAACAGCCACTAGATACAAAGGCTAGAAAATGGTGGCACTCACACCTTTAATCCTAGCATTCCAGAGGCAGAAATCCATCTGTTCAAGGATACAGCCAGGCAAGGTGACTCACGCCTTTAATCCCAGGGAGAGATGGTAGAAAGCAGAAAGGTATATAAGGCATGAGGACTAGAAACTAGAAGCATTTGGCTGGTTAAGCTTTTAGGTTTTGAGCAGCACAGTTCAGCTGAGAGCCATTCGGATATGAGGACACAGAGGCTTCCAGTCTGAGGACACAAGATCAGCTGAGAAGTTGGCCAGGTGAGGTTAGCTGTGGCTTGTTCTGTCTCTGATCTTCCAGTGTTCACCCCAATACTTGGCCTCAGGTTTGATTTTATTAATAAGACCATCTAAGATTTCTGCTACACCTTACTACCCCCTATTCACTGCCTTGCTCTTTTTCAATTTTATCGCCTCTTTTTCTAAGTCTCTTTTTAATGATTATGCATAAATAAAACTCACTAAGTCTGCATAGTGAAACGTTTATGTATATGTTTTCAGAGTTATCATTTAGAATTGTGAAAATTGTTGGTGGGGTCTTCCAAAAGGAAGACTGTTTCTCCTTCTCTCAGCACCCCAAAGTTGCCTGCAGTTCTTTGTCTAGGGTTCAAGCTTCCTGGTTGCCCCTTTCCTTTTCATGTTAGAAGGTCTACATCATTTGTTTTAGCTTTGTGGGCAAAATTATCAGAAAGTTCAGCTCTCCAACAGTATCTAACCAAGATATTGTCATAATAATCTTCTCTTTCAAGAGTTGTCTGTAGCGTGGCAACCCAGGTTTTCAGCTGCTGCCCTGTTGGATGTTCATGTGGAAAAAAACCTGCCTTTCAGCTGCAGAGAGCTCTTTAATCCTATAATGGCTCAGAATTATCCAACTGAATTCTGTTTTTAGGCTTCTCACTGGATGAGAAATCCACCCTGGTTGTCTTATTTTATTAACCTATTTGGCTGGGCAGATCAAAGTGGTAAAAATAATAAGGCCAGTATCTCTATTACTTTATATAATGATACCATTCCCCTACAGTGTCTGTGATTTCAGTACCCATAGAGATTAAAACATTTATATTTTATATTTAGCATTGTATACATTTAAAGCCCAATATTATCCATATTATGATATTTTAATTTTAATTTATTAAAAAGTAAAAATACACATATAAATCTAAGTTGTAGATAAAAAAGAAAAGAATCACTAAAAGAAAATTTTAAATATTATTCTTTCATGATAAAATTCCAGCCTTTGGGCTACTTTCTTATTACTGATCTTTTCTCCCTCACACACATCTCAGATTCACAATTGAGTCACATCTCCTGGCCTTTTGCTTCATTATTTTATAGTCTCTTTTCTGTTCCTTTTTATTAAACCTGCAGAGTTCTGTTTGGATCCCCCCTGCGTGGCACTGCTGCCGGGATTTAAACTTTAGCAAGTTCAAAGAAAACAAAGATTAGAAGTAGAAGCCCTGGATTTATATAGATGTCTTTGAAGAGCTCAAAGACTGAAAACCCTGCATTGCCTGGGTTAAGGTCACAAAAGGTGGAACACACATTCTATGTAGACTTGTCAGCTCTTGTCCTTATATACATTTTCAAAAACACATTCCAGAAAATGGTAGGGAACTCTCCAGTTTCCATGAGGAATGATTTCATAGATTTTTTTTTAACTAAAATGAATGTAAACAGTAATAAGTGCAGAGGGCAGCAGAGTGTTAGGGACAACTCAAGAGGCAGTGATTCACTGAGACATGAATATGCCTTATTGATCAAACACCCAAACAGCAAAAGAAGAAATCCATCCTTCCAGAGGCTTTGGAGAGTTAGAGAAGCTGCCCAGAGCTGTGTAGACAGTAGACACAGACACAATCAGAGACCAGTTCTAATTTTTCCATGGCCTCCTATTACCTCCCTATCTTTAAGCCAACCCAAGTAGATCTCGGAAAATTACAGGCTGTTAGGATACAAAAAGACGGAGTACATGTAGAACATACACAAAGGCATGCACAGCAGAGAAAATTTGTTTTCTATAACCTGTTCAAAAAATGTCATGTCCAATGAGAGAAAAGGAGAACTTGAAGTGGTTAACCTGTCACTATGGGATAACATAAATAAAGCCACATCATTGTCAAAATCTGTATGAGGAACTCAGCTGCCTCCATGGAAGGAGGCAGACTGGTAGGTGAGGGATTTCAACTTAATAGGAAGGCATATTTTGTTTATTGTGTAAAGAAAGGAGGGAACAAACAACAAACAATCCACAAAACACAGGTATAAATAAAGAAATTATCTCACTTTATTTTGAGACAGTGTCTCCCTATGTATCCCTGGCTGCCTCCTAACTTGCAATGTAGACCAGGCTGGTCTTGAACTAACAAAGATGTTCCTGCCCCTCTCTACCTAGTGGTGGCATTATAGGCACATGTCATCATGCTCCACCTTTTATTTTGCTCGATTGTACTTTTCTCATTATTCCTATTTTCCTATATTTGGATACTTACTTTAACTGAAATATGCTGGCTTCTATTGCAGTCAGAGTTTATGGATAGATTGACAGGGTGTGCCGTGTAATAGAGGCAGTTCGATGTATCATTTTTTTTTATCTTTCACATTTATTCTTGAGTTTTACAGGGATATTAGATCTTCAGCTTTATTGACTATAGTCAATTATTGAATCTATTCTTCAATGATGAATTTGTATGTCCTGCTCTTTTAACCAATTTCCAGTATTCTTCCCACAAATCAAATAAACCAATGTAGTTAAAAATATGTGAGTTATTTTAATGTGATTGTATCATCTCTGAAACAAAATTTTAAATTTTATCTCTGTATTAGAGTAAAATATTTTTAATCTGTTTCAGTACAATGATGGGAAGGAATGCTGTGTATTGAAGTAAAATAGTTGTCTTTGATGTAATCTGCCTTTGATCAGTCATCTAAAGGCTTTATTGAAAGAAAGACTGGCTCTGACAGAGAAGGTTGGTCTGGGATGCATATATTTATATTCATCAACATATACCCAAATTTCAGCCTGCTGGATCTTAAGATACCTTTGATTCCCAGTTGTTCTACAAGACTGAGCCTTTAACAACCCTGAGATTTCTGCAGTCTACAGACTGACTTTCATTTTTGCAGGATTTATCACCAAAACAAACCCCACCATGTTTGAAATGAGAGTTACTGAAGAAATGCTGGAGACAATAAAATACTAATGAATTTGTAAAAAAAAAAATAAGTACAGCATAAGATGAAGTAATAGTAACTCTTGTATGGCTGTTTGAGTGCATACATGTTTCCATACTTGTACAATATGTGTTGTGCAGAGGCCACAGATAGACATCAAGTGTTTTTCTCAAACCTCTACACTTTATTATTAAAGATAGAGACTTGCTTTGAATCTTGAGTTGACTTATTTGATTAAGATAGTTGGGTGATTAGCAGACTCAGAGATCCACTTGTAGGGAGCTTTTTTAGTGCTAGGATCACATACACACACTACCATACTCCTTGTTTCCCATGGATCTCATACTACTGTCTCATTATTCCTTGGATCTCAGCTATGGCCCTCAGGCTTGCACAGCAAACCCTTTACTAAGTTAGCCTTGCTCTAGTAATAGTAAATTGTAATGATGAATTATGATTTGTGAATTGGGAGAATAATAAAAACTAACAGTTACTGAGTAAGTTATAGAATGAAAAAATAACACACCTAGTTAATGACATGATAATCTGTTTTAAATTCTAGCACACAATATAATTGTTTAAATATCTAAGCCCATTCTTAAGAACCACTTGTAGTAAAGTGAATTTTAAAATCCTTAACTATAACCACTTAGTTAAAGTCAATATTCATCAGGAAGTAGGGTAGCCTTTAAATATAACTTTTTTTTCATACCAAATTCTAATCAAGGCTTGAACACTCCTATACTATGTATGTAAGAGTATCCAGGGAAATATTCGCATAGTAAAGCAGTATAGTTTTCAGTAATCTTGCTCAGAGCTTGTCAACAAATAGGCAATTGTCCAGGAAGGTTCATCAACTCCATAAATATTATCCAAATCAAGGGAACTTTTGTAACAGTACAAGAGAAAGAGGAGAAGGGTAATCAGTTTATTTGCTGGCCCCTGTAATTTCTCAGCCTTCTTTATCAAGTGCATCCTCCCTGCTTTTAGGACAAATGGTGAAAGACTCCCAGGACATTATTCATAGAGAACAATAATGTTGAAATCAGTAGCCAAAACCAACTTTTTTCAATATGTTAATTTGTTTACTTAACAACTAATTTAAAAAACCGAGGGAAATGCCTGAGTAGCCACCAAAGGCAATGTCAATAGCCTGTACTGCTTTAGGAGCCTCTCACACTCCCTCTTCACTTAGCCCTTTACACGACAATATTCCTTTCCTTAATTTCATGTCCTATACGCCCTATCTCTTCCATTAAGGCCCCCTGCCACTCTCTTAATGATCTATCCCTAACTTCCTGGTCTTCACACTGACTCTAAGAATTCATAGCTGTGATACACAAATGAGGAGGAATGTGAAGCATTTGTGTTTCTGGGGCTAAGATGCCTTACTCAGCATAACGTTATACAGTTAAATTTACTTTTGTGTAAATTTCATGAGTCCATTTTTGGTTATGTCTGAATAAGTTTCACATTCCCATCATTTATTCTTCCATTCATGGACATCTACGATCATTTCTCTTCCTTGCTGTTATATCATCATTGAGCATGGATGGACAGTTATCTCTCTCATAGGGTATTAAATCCTATGGTGTATGTATGCCAAGGAGCTGTGCAGCTGCCATATGATGCTTCTGTTTTTATTCTTTTGTAGAACCTCTACAGTGTTTTTTTTTTTTTCCTGAAATTATATTAGCTGCTACTTCTACTAATAGAGCTTGATGACAAGTCCCTCTTGTTGAATACTTCACACTTTATCACAAAACTTCAGGAAATCAAGGTAGAAACGAATGGGAAAATTCTTTCTGGCCAAACAGCTTTCATGATGCTAGAAGCTGTTATGCTGGCTGCTGAGGAGAAAGTCATCAATACTCTCGCCCAGTTGTGAACTCTATAATAACGGCCTGAAGGGCCAGAAGGTCTCTCTGGCTTAGTAGTAGCAGAACTGTTATGGGGGTAATCAACTGATTTCTGATGGGACTTGAGGCCTTATCCACAGGATAGAAACTGACCTGGTATAGGACACCTGGCTAAGCTCCTGGGGCTGCATAGGCCCTAAAGGGAAACAGACTACCGCTGTTTTGGTAAAAGATCATGTTTTGGAACTAACTTCTAAATATTTATGTTTCTGTTTAAAGATACCGCTGGACGTTGCTTTATAAGGGAAGCTTTTATATCGGGTAATAGTTAATGCAGAACATCATAACTGGCTGAGGAATTGGTAGTAAGTGATTGTAGAGTAATAGGCTCTAAATGAGAGACATACATATCACCTCTCTAGGACTCAGAGAACCTCACAGAAGAAGGGATTGAAAGAATGTAAGAGTCAAAGAGAAATTGTGGTTAGCCAAAGACATTCTCTGGACACGACATAAGCCATTGAACTAATGAAATCACTGAAGTTGATATTATCACAAGACCAACACAAGATTGGGTCATCAAAATTTCCTCTTAGATTCAATACAGGCCCATGAGGCTCCATGACCCCCAAGGTTATTGTCAGTTCATAGTTACTCAGACAACCTGTGTACCCCACCCTCAGTGGTATACAACTAATAAATTACACAGACTCCAGTGGATATTTTTCACCCATGCTAATACTTATTAAACTCCATAGATCACCCACAAAAAGAGAACACATGAAACAGCAAGATGATTTGTCATTTTCAGTAGGAAAAAGGAGTTGAGCCAGGATTAATGGAAAAAAATCAAAATTCATTGCCTACATGCCTAAAACTGCCAAGGAAAATTAATAAGTACAGTAAAAAAAAAATGAAAAATGCTAGAGTGAGTCCTCTTTTTTCTCTATACATTTTTATTTTTAAAATGTTAATATGATACATTTAATTCATGTCCATTGACATCTCCTCCTTAATCATCCCCATCTCCCTACCATTATTAAATATAACAGAATACTTATCATAAGGAGGAACCTTTATCTTATTGATAATCTCAATTAGTTTTATTACCTAAGAGAATAAAACTACTTTAAAATTTATTCTGTTTTATACTACAGACTCAGATAAAAATATTAATGCAAGAAAATATTATAAGTGCTGTGAAACAAGGAAATTCATATATAGTGCTGTCCTTCAGAGGTTAATGTTAACTATGTTTCATTATATCTACTAATGAATATCAAAAAGTATTTTCTCTGTCCAGAAAGTCTAAATTTTTAAAAATATTTTAAATGCCATATTCTCTAGGTCTTTGAAGTATTTGAAGATTACTTATCTATCTGAAATATATCTATATATACCTAGAAGACTTAACTAACATGGCTATAAGTATGATTATCATAGATGACTAATTATTAACCTATTTCTTAATTATCCATTCTAATCTAAATGAGTTACATAAACATAATACCTCAAACGAGAATAGAAATATATATACAGTATAACAAAATTAAGTTTAAACTTGTATCAATAAACTAAAATCTATACCAATGTAGAACATTTTAAACATAAACTAAAATCTATACCAAATGTAAAACATTTTAAACAAGTTGTTCTTTAATAGTAGGTTCATTAATCTACCCTTTTATCCTATCATATCTATAGCCTATATGTCTATATCATATCCCCTTTTCTTCTTTAGAAAGAGATTGAATTTATAATCAACCTGTTTTAAATAAAAATAATGGTTTTTCTCTGTCCCACACCAGAGGGCTCTTCTGATATGGGACAAAAGAATCTTTTAACCTTTTATTTTAGGAATACGTTTGGGTTTAGAGAAGGAATGAGCCAATTCCATCTCCAAAGCCAGCATTGTATATTTGGGAATTTTGGCGTAGCTTCTCTTACTACTTCCTGCTGGAGGGGGGCGCTGTATCTTATGGGAACACAAAGAAAATTTTAGGATTATGGAGTAGTCTGTGAGGGTGTATCACCTGAGCCAGTTGCCTTGAAACGGTTCTGGATGTTGGATCATCTGGGCCATGGTGTCATCAGAGACCTTTCAGGGGCTCTTGGCTGGTCAAACCCAATGTATCTTAATCTGGAACAAATCCATAGCCTCTGGCTTTCTGTGGAAACAAAAACAAAGCCTCCTTTCCAAAGCAACATATCCTTACAACCAAATTTTGAAGTCAAGGTACCTTTAAAGTATACATTTTGGCATAACTCAACATGTCTGCTCCTGGCAGCACCGACTTACTTCAGAGAGGAGGATGGGCATCAAAGACACTCTATATGGAGTTTATCTTCTTCTTGGCAAAAATAGCCATTTGGGCAAGAAACTGTTCTTGCCTGGACTGCTTGATCAACTGGGCATGCAAGACACATAAGAAGGTAACCACTGAACTTTGCTTGGCAAAATGGTCCTTCAGGTTCCTGCTTCGCAGAGGAAACTGCCAGACATTCTACAGGACACTGAGAAAAGTGACAGAGAGACTCTAGCCCTGTGGGCTGAAGACAGATGCCCCAACTTTACAAGAGAATTTTGGATGACTGTCCAGGCTGCCAGCTGTCTCTTTCTACCCTACAAGACTCCTGAAAGTTGCTTGCATCCTTCTCCCATTTCTCAGGTAGTATTATATCCTTCTGAGGTCTTTGATGTGGTTGAGGACTAGATAGCTGTAATTTCCTCAGTTATGATAAAAGATAGGTTAGATATAAAACCTTAGACTCACAAATATAAGAGAGATAGGATATCTTCTTTAATATTGTAACTGTAATTCTTGCTTGATAATTGTTTTGTTATATGTAATTTTACTATGTTAATGTTAAAACTTTCCTTTTTGAAAAAGAAGAAAAGGGGAAGTGCTGTGGATATCGCTCTGTATAAATAAAACACTGATTGGCCAGTAGCCAGACAGGAAGTATAGGCAGGACTAGCAGAGAGGAAAGAGAAAAAGGAGAGGAAGGCAGAGGGGAGGAGACACCAGCTGCTGTTCAGGGAGCATCATGTAGAGGCAACAGATAAAGCCATGGAACACGTGGCAACATATAGATTAACAGAAATGGGCTTAGTATAAGAGTAAGAGCTAGACAATGGTAGGCCTGAGCTAATGGCTGAGCAGTTTAAATTTTAAAAAAAAGTATTTTCTCTATTGCATACTGATTTCTTCCAGTGAAGAACATTATATGTTTATTAGCATTTGGAATTAGAGTTATCTTTTGGATAAGTACAGATTTCACTCTTATGTGTCTACGTTGTGCAGAAATGATACATATCATTTAATAAGATCTACTACAGACACATCTCCATTATCAATCATTATGTTTGTTAGCATCAAACTTTAGCAGAAGTCATTATAGAATTCATGATTTTTATTATTATTGATAACTACAGTAATAATGCAGGGAGTGGTATCTTGAATTCCTACACTGTTTTTCTTATTCAAGTTACCTCTTATAGTCTAAACAAAAAACAAGGTTTCATATTTTTGTAAAACGTTAAGTCTGATGTATAATACTATGTCTCAGAGGAAATAGTCACATTGGAGATGACAGAGCTGATTTGAAACTTAAAATGATTTAGTTATTTTTTTAATCATGGGACTATGTTAGGTTTGCCTTTTTTTTCTGGGAACTTTGATGTTCTTTCTTGTTCCTCATATCAGTATCAACACAGGAGGTCAATCACATCTTGACCTTGGTATTTTTATACATATCCTGCATACTTTAATGTGAAAGTATCATTTGACATAGTTCTTATATGGGATTTCAAATGATGGACTTACAACTGTGAAGAAGATCCTGAAAAAAGAAGAGACCAGGCAGGAAATTCAGGTATCAAGAAATCAAGCTGTACCACAGCATCTATGTCTCTTGGTTAACTGAGGTATTAGATTTGAAGGAACTAAGGTGACTGCAGCTGTGTCTTGAAAGCTGTTTCATATGATTAAGTATGGTGTTAGACATGAGTGTACCAAGGAAACTGCAGCTTTTTTTTTTTTTTGGGAAGTTAAATTCCTAATTAAGCATGGCGTTAGGTATGGGTGTATGGAGGAAATTCAGCTGTGTCTTGGTAGTTGTGTCTTTTGATAGACAGAATTTCCTTTAATGGTTAAATGTTCTGAAAATCACTCTCATTCTTCCCTCTATATCAAAATCTAAGGTGCCAGGACACACTCCAGTTGCTCCATGTGCATCATACATAAAAGAGTCTGCATTCTCAAAAATATACTGATTTCATCATATTGTTATTTATGTTGTGGTTTCATACCAGACCCACCTGTGGGGTTTTCAGAGTGTCATTGGAATGACACCTGAAGGGGACAATCTGCTATACCAGGCTTTAGGAACAGGAATCTCCATATTCTCGTGAATATCTACTTATTTCCTCATCACTAAAATTTGAAAAAATACGAAACATGTGCACAATGTAATGCTTATCCTTCCACACGCTGGATCAGCCTATTAATATTTTTCTGGTCTTAGCTATGCTTGGCTAAATAAAAACCTTAAGGAGTATCTCTCAACTGAAATCTTTTCACAGAGAAAGCAGCACCAAGGAGAAATCTTTATCCTATAAATGAAGGCATACAATAATTCATATGCTTGTTGAGATATAACTGGTTTGATTAATGTATACAAGTTGGCGAGTTTCAACTTATACATACAAGGCTACTACTATAACAACATGTTAATTACCTTAGAGAATTGTATTCTTTGTTTGTGTTCACATGTATATGATAGTGGCATTTTTTTATACTTTTTTATTTATTTTTTAAATTACACTCATGATATTAATCACATTTGTGGTATTCATAGATTACATTCGCAGTATTCATTCAATTATATTTATATATATATGTATATATATATATACATATATATATACATAAACATGTATATATACATATTCATACTGTACATATATACAGTATTCATTCAATTATATTTATATATATATATATATATATATATATATATAAATATATATATACATATATATATAGAAATTTTAAATGCCGAATGTCATTTATTGAAGGTGGGGAGGAGGTCTTAAATACAGGCTTACAGCACAATGGGAGGACCACGGAGGGCAGAAGTTCGCTACTGATGTTTTACAATCTTGCTTCTAATCTGTTAACGCCCATTATTCAGGATACACAGACAAGGAACTTCTCTTAAGCATTCAGGAGGGTGGAACCTGGCAGGGAATTAGCATAGGGAGGATATCAAGGTCAAGGTGCACAAGCAAGGCAGCAGTTACCCAAAACGGGGGGCCAGGACCCTACAGGTCCCCCTTTAAAAATGAGCTTCTGACTTGGATTGCGTGGGACATCAGCAGGTCACCTTACCCGTCATGGAGACGCCTGCCCAGGGATAGTGGCATTTTTTAAAACTTATCCTTTATATATCTCTATTGATCAATTCTTGAACCTGTATTTATTTAAGCCAAACTGAAACATTTTTGGATATTTATCTGATTCTAACAAACCAAAAATTTATTCCCTAGGTTTGCTGTTATCTTGATGGCCTCTTATCTATCAGTCATACTACTTCTGAAATTTAAATCTTCACCTGTATCTACCATATTATGATTGTACGAACTCAAATGGTTATTGGGTAACTAATATACATCATTATACTAACAATAAAAGCCCATAATTCATATTTCAATCACAATAGATATTTTCAGACGTATTTGTGTCTCCTTCTCAGTGACTACTTTACTACCTTAATTTAATCTTGTCTTTAGAAACTCTGATGGGATATAATCAGAACACTGCTTTTCTGTTGTTATGCAATAAATCCACTACACCTTTACATTTTTTTCCTACTTTTGACTATCCTCCATAAACTGGATCTTTCCCTCAGTTATTGAAAACTGTCATGTGTTCAACTCAGACATATGTGGCTATGAAGAATATTCATGACTGAAGGAATCCACTTTCTACATAACTGATTCCATGGAGATATCAATAGTCTCATCTTTTATATCCAGTGATATATAAAGGCAAGTATAGTTTTAATTTCTAGTTGTAAAACAATTTAAAAGCATCTAATTTGAGTACTCAGATATGGAATTGTGCTTAAATTGAAAATAAATTCCACATTTGGTGGTGTTGATCTGATTCAAGGAAACAACTCAAGTTTAGTCCCCTGAGTTCTAGGTATGAGAAGGGAAACTTTTGAAAATAAGTTCAAAGAGAATAATCTGACAAAAAAAAGTTTATCTAAACAATTATAGAAAATTATATTAAAAATTGGTATTACTTCATAAAGAAGTCAAAAATAAGAACTCATTATTCCTTTATACCCTAAAATGTGCTTTTGTGACTGTATATACTTGGAAAATTTACGATTTAGGACGCAGACATGTGTGGTGATATATTGTGTATCATAATAAATTTTGCCTGAAGATCAGAGAACAGAACAAGCCACTAGATTAAGCATAGAGGCCAGGCAGTGGTGGCACACATCTTTAATCCTAGCACTCGGGAGGCAGAGATTCATCTGGATCTCTGTGAGTTCAAAGCCACCCTGGACTACATGAGATTGACTCAGTCTAGGAGAGAAAACAGAGGCAGGTAGTGGTGGCACACACTTTTAATTTCAGTACTGGGAAGCACACACACCTTTAATCCCAGGAACTGATGGATGAATGGAGAAAGGTATATAAGGCATGAGGAGACAGAAACTATAAAGCCTTTTTTGCAGAAGCATCCCTTTCAGCTAGAGGCTTATTTGGCTGGTGTCTTTTGGGTGAGGACTCAGAGGTTTCCAGTCAGAGGATTTGTGGAATTGGTGAGGTGAGATGTGGCAGTGGCTTGTTATTTTGTTTCTCTGATCTTTCAGCAAAGTTTATTAGGGTACACAATATATCACCACAGATACAGTGATTTTCATAAGGAATTCCAAGATGGGGATGGTAGAGTGCACTTGCTTATTCAAACTTAATCTTTTAGAACAATTAGTAATTCTAATTATATAATGTGTTGTAAGTTCTACACAATTGTTTTGTGGTAAGAGGTGTTCACTCTATTATTTGTAATATCCTCTGTATTTTAAAGAAAAAGCTGCGTTTCTTAGATGAACTTATGACAGTTTTCCTCCTCAGGTTTTAACGATGAATGAATTCTCACTTGAATACCATTCCTTGTGAATTGTTTAGAAAATGAAAATCTGAAACTGCACTCGAATTTCTCAGGTTGAGTTGATTTGTGAAAGCTATCATAGATGTAGAAGAATGGTGAGGATTTATTGCTTAGGGTGGGACAAAATGTCTACTGATGTGATATTCAACATTAAAATAAAATATGTCCTTAAGTGGAGAAAAATATGCTAACACTTGATAATGAACACATGCTTATTCAACTTGCTCCATATTTAGATTTATTGCACTATGCAGGAAGTTGTCACAGAGAAATGAACCTGCAGTACACACACCTGGCCTTGTGTCTTATAGCAACAAGTATGTATGTGGCCATCCATAATAGTAGTTTATCACATTTTCTAGTTAATCCATCAAAGATACCATTTTGCTATTTTAGCTGTAGAAAAGAAATACATGCTTGGATTTTATATATTTTTTTGAAGTTGTGGAACTGTATTACCTAGACATTTTTAATTTTTTGTTCAAGTAATAAGACTATTAGTTCATTTCATTTTTAATCCTTCAAGAAGTTATTAAAATTATTTCACATCTATATATCAATATATAGATATGTTTATATTAAGAAAGGAACTCACAAAGAACAAACTGCCCATTTTCCAAATTTCAAACTGTGTGAGACTTGGAACTTCAACCACTTTTTAACAGATGATAATTATTTTGTTGTAAAAGTCCTTACATGAGAAGCCACCATGTATCTATACTATAATGTGACTAAAACTGTATCAGGAAATGGTGCTTTTAAAAATAGATATCTATATGTGCAACACTGAATTGCTGTCCCTAACTCTTTCCATGAACATATCTCCTCAAAATGGATGATATATTTCAATGTAGAAATACAATTACAGAAGAAAATAGAAAAAATACACGTGAAGGCATACCATACATGTTTATTTTTGAGATATGATTCCAAAAACACTTGGAAAAAAGGCACATAAACACACACACACACACACACACACACACACACACACACACACACACACAGGCAAATGGGATAACATTATTCTAAAATATTCCTGTACAAAAAGGAAACAGTCATTAAAAAATGAGAAAAAAATTTTCTAATTATGCTTGTCAAAGGATTAGTATCCAGAATATAGAAAGTCTAAAAGCAACTAAAATCAACCAAGAGAAAATGTTTTGAAATTCAGCTCAAAGCATGGCAATTGGTAGCAGTTTCACAAGAAGAAATAAGAACTATATTCAAACACATGAATTATATTCTGAAAAAATAAACTGTATGAAAATAGAAGTACAGACTACAATGCTCTCACTGCATCTAGAACTGTCCTATAACAATTTGCAATATAACGGCAGCAAATCCCACCAGGGATGTGGAGAAAATAAAAATGGATCAAACACACTGTGCTGGCAGGAGTGTAAAAACTGTAACTATTATGGAAGACAGTGTGGAAGCTCCTTAAAAAGGTAAAAATATCATGGTATCTTCCTCCCCGCCCTCCCACTCTGTCCCTGTTCCAGCTTGACCTTCCCATTTCCCTATGTTCTCATCCCACACTCCTCACCCTCTGCCATCTGCCACCCCCCCACCCCCCCCAGTCCACCCATGTAGATCTCATCCACTTCTCCTTCACAGGGTCATCCATGTGTCCCTCTTAGGGTCTTTTCCTGTTAGCTAACCTCTCTGGAGTTGTGGGTTGCAGTCTCTTACACCTGTCAGAATGGCAAAGATCAAAAACACTGAAGAGAGCTTATGTTGGAGATGTGGAGAAAGGGGAACACTCCCACACTGTTGGTGGGAATGCAAACTTGTACAGCCACTCTGGAAATCAGTATGGCAGTTTCTCAGAAAATTGGGAATAAGTCTTCCTCAAGACCCAGTTATACCACTCTTGGGCATATACCCAAGGAATGCCTAATCTTACCACAAGAACACATGCTCAACTATGTTCATATTAGCATTATTCGTAATAGCAAGAACCTGGAAACAACCTTGATGTCCCTCACCTGAAGAATGGGTAAAGAAAATATGGCACATATACACAATGGAGTACTACTCAGCAGTAAAAAAACAATGATATCATGAAATTTGCAGGCAAATGGATGGATCTAGAAAATACCATCTTGAGTGAGGTAACCTAGACTCAGAAGGACAAACATATTATGTACTCACTCATAAGTGGATACTAAATCGAAGGGAAGGGATGGAAATCCATAAGGTTGACCCAACCTTGGTCTGCTGGCAGTGGTCCAGAGGGTGCCTGGACTGGTCTACTCTGGTGACCAGCCTAGTAAATAATCAAGCTGTCATCATAGAGCCTTTGTCCAGTGACAGATGGAGTCAGATACAGAGATCCATGGCCAGGCACCAGGCTGAGCTCCGGGAATCCAATTGAGGAGAGAGAGGAGAGATATAGCAGGCAAGAGACATCCAGCTCATGATGGGAGGACATGCAGAGATGACCGGCCACACTAGTGGAAACCCCTGAACTGTGGACTGGTGGCTATGGAGCCCCCATGGGACTGGACTAGGCCCTCTGGATATGGAAGACAGTTGTTTGGCTTGAACTGTTTGGGGGGGGACCCAGGCAGGGGGATTGAGATCTGTCCCTGGTCTATGGGCAGGCTTCTGGAATCCGGTGACTGTGGTGTGACACCTTGCACAGCCTTGGTGCAGTGAGAAGGGGCTTGGACCTGCCTAGGCTCAGTGAGCTGGGCTCTGCTGACTCTCCATGGGAGACCTCGATTTGCGGGATGTGGGGATGCTGAGTGACTTGGGAAAGAGGGCTGGGGGGTGGGACGAGGGAGGAGAGGGGGTCTGGGGATAGCATGTGGAGTGAGAAGAAAATTTCTTAATAAAGAAAAATGAAAAAAGGGTAAAATAAATAAATAAAAAATGGATATACCACATGCTTTTGATAGCCAGTGCTTATGTAAATGCCCAAAGGAAATTAGATTACCAAATTAAAAGAAAAATTCTACCTGCCAATCCTTAATGTTACACTAGTCACAAAACTTAGCCATCAAACACTTTTCTTAGGGTTTCTATTGCCTCAATGAGACACCACTCCCTGGTCCTCAAAAGCTTGTAGTAGTATCGTAATAAATAAATGCCTTTGTCAAACTTCACAAGTGCCTATAGTGTATCACAGTCTCAACAATGTTTTAAAGTCTAAAGTTCAAAGTCTCTTCTGAGATTCACACAGTCTCTTAACTGTAATCTCCTATAAAATTAAAATGACATAAAAAAAAAAAAAACTAATCACATGCAAGGCTGTGGTGGCACACGCCTTTAATCCCAGCACTCAGGAGACAGAGCCAGGCGGATCTCTGTGAGTTCAAGGCCAGCCTGGGCTACAGAGTGAGTTCTTGGAAAGGCACAAAGCTACACAGAGAAACCCTGTCTCGAAAAACAAAAAAACAAAACAAAACAAAACAAAACAAAAAAAAACAAAACAAAAAACTAATCACATGTATCCAACATATAATGGCACATACATTACCATTTCAAAAGTTAGGGGAAGAGCATGGTGAGGAAATACTGAACCAAAGCAAGACCAAAACCCAGCTAGGTAAACTCCAAACTCTGCATCTCCAGAGATGTGCCAGCCTCTGCCTTCTCAGTGCTGGGATTAAAGGCATGCTACACCACATCCTGCTTTAAGCTTTTCTTTAGTATCTTTTCATGTAGTGGGTAGCCATTCCAGCTTTGGTCTGGAAGTTCCAACCCCCATTGAGGACACCCTTTGGAATGATCTTTGTAACATACCATTTACCTACACTCTAGACTTCTCTGGATTTTAGTATGTGTTTCTTGCTTGTTATTGTTCTCATTGATTGCAGTTCCATCTTATCTAGGTCATTATCCCTCATTACTCCTGGACAATATTTGATAACCATTCCTTTGTATATAGTCTTGTATTAAGTTAGGACCTTCTTATTTAGACAAAAAGGGGGAGATGTAGTGGGAAGCCATTCCAGCTTTGGTCTGGAAGTTCCAACCCCCATGGGTAACTATCACGCCTACAAGGCGGGGCCAAGGGAGGGCCCTGAAGACCCGAGATTGGGACGCGCCACACTCTCTTGGTGCTGGGAGCCTGGACGCCAGAGGTGGACCGAGGAGAGTTCTCCAGAGAACACCTTCCGACTGCGCTGTGTCTTTTCCAGAACCTGCCACCTACCTATCCCTTCATTTGTAAGTTGCCCACTAAATAAATCTCCCTTTTAACTACATCGTGGAGTGGCCTTTGTAATTTCACCAATATTTTCACAACTTGAAAATATTGCTGGGTGGGAATCTTGTACTGAGGTCACCACTCCCTTTATTCCATTTCTTAATCTGGTGATCTCCTTAAACACAGGACTTGGCCCCATTCCATTTCCTGGTGCTCCTTTTCTTTTCAAATTGTACATCTTGTATTTTTTCCTTGCTCAACTTGTTACTTTTCATTATAAATCTGTATAAGAATAGCCAGTAATAACCATACAACAGAGTCAATACTAGGCTCTTTGAGATTTCCTCTGCCAACAGAATTAATCCAAAACTGTGCACATTACCCTAGGCAGACTTTTCAGACAAGGGCAGAAAGTAGCCACATTCTTCACCAAAATAACACAACACGATCTCTAAGCCACATTCTTATGCTCTGAAACCTCTTGAACAGATCTCCACAAATAACTTAAATAACTCAGCACCACTGTCTTCCATGTGCCTACTAGTATGGCCCATTAAGCAGCCCTTAAAGCATTCCACTGCTTTCCTAACTCAAACAACCAATGTCTGTATTACTGCAAACAGAAACATGGTCCAGCCTATCCCAGGAATACCCCAGTCCCTGCTACCAATTTATTTATTAATTAGGGTTTCTATTGCTATAAAGATACTCTGGTTGTTTGAAAGAAAAAGGGTCCCAAAGATAGTGGCAGTATTATGAGATACGATCATGTTGGAGGAAGTGGGTCATTGTGGAGGCATGCTTTGAGGTCTCATATATGCTCAAGATATTGCCCAGTATCTCAGACAACTTCATGCTGCCTGTAAGTCAAAATGAAGGACACTTGGCTACTTCTCCGGCACCATGTCTGCCAGCCTTCCATCATGTAGCACTGTGATGATAATGGACTAAACCTCTGAATCTAAACCACCACAATTAAACATTTTTCCTTTATAAGAGTTGCTATAGTCACATTGTCTCTTCACAGTAGCAGAAACCCTAACTAAGACAGAAGTTGGTACCAGAGACTGGGGTATTACTACCATAAACATGTCCATGCTTTTGTTTGTAGGAACTGTGAATTAAAGAATCAGTTGAACACTTTCAGTGCTATTTAATGGGCCATACTAGTAGGAACATGGAAGATGGTGGTGCTGAGTGTGACTTAAACTGCCGTTGCCTGGAGCAAAAGCTTTCAGAAGAGATGAATTTTAGAATATGGCATAGAGACTGCTCTTGTGATAGTTTGTGAAGAAAGTGGTTGCTTTTACCCTTGTCCAAAAAGTCTACCTAAGGCTAATACGAACAATCTTGGATTATTTCTGTTGGCAGATGAAATCTCAAAACAGCCTAGTATAGAGTCTGCTGTATGATTTTTAGTGTTAACACTGATAAAGATTTATATTGTCTTGCAGGCCGCAAGAATATATTATAGAGATTCAGCTGTATATTAAAGCTATACCTAGACATTTCAAGGCGTTTTTCGAGAGGAAGCCATTTATCATAGAATATTTGGTGTTATTTAGCTTTTAATATTTCAGCTGTCTTCTGCTATGAAATTCTTGTGGGCCCATATACTGCTAGACCATATTGGCAAACAGTATAAGCTTCTCAGATGCTGATCTATTAGGTAACCCTTTCAGGGCCTAAGAGACAAGTAGGCTATAGATGCATAGCTTTGTTTCTTGTGCAAATGAAGCTCAGATATCCCCTCTCCAGACAGGAAAACAGCATTCCAGAGCAATTGACTCAGAACAAAGGAGGCTTTTGCATATCCAGGTGGAGTGGAGAGTGAATCAGGATTCCCTGGTCAGAGCAGAGTCACATGGAGAGGAGAGGAAGAAAAAGGAAGTTTTCTGTAGATGGTAGACAGAGCTGCATGGCTGGAGAGGAGATAAAGGTAAAGATTCTGTAGATGTTAAGGCAGATCTCTTGTAGAGTTTTCTCAGAGCCAGAAGTAAGGAGCAAGGAAAGATGGAGGTTGAAGGAACAGAGGACAAAGATGAAATAAAAAGCATAAGGGCTTAGTTATTACTAAGGCTATGAAGGGACAGAAAAAGTAGGTACAGAGAAGAACTGAAGCTGTATAGATAGAATTTTGTCATAGAGAAATAAAGAAAACAGACAAAAAGCATGCTATACATAGATTCTTTTCCCTCAGATAACCCCATGCCAGACATAGCATCTTCCCCAGGACTCTGGGAGCAATTTTCTCAGGGCTGGCCCCAGGGAAAATTCCATTAATGTTGAAGAGGAGCAAGCTGAGCAAATGAAAATACAAAATGTACATTAGAGAAAAGGGGCACCAGGAAGTGTAATGGAACTTACTGAGAGCTGCTGGTAGAAATAGCTTTACTGGAGGCCACAAGAATATACAGCAGATGGCAATTGATAGTTCAGTTGTCAGCCCACCAGATGAATAATTCTCTGGTGGAGGAAACCCATTCAAGCAAGGCTTACAGGACCACTGACTCTGAAAACTGGTTGCTTCTGTCTATAATTCTTCTCATGTGTTGCCTCAATTTCTCCCTAAAAAGAACAGCTGTGGGATTCTTTCCACAGCCCATTGGTGGTGTGTTTTGTACTTTTTGGACACATACATCTGTAGATGGTCAGAAAGATGATTTCTTCCTAAAATGTATAATTTTGATGAATAGAAATATACTAGGATATGCTTCACAACTAGATCTATGAAGACTGTAAAACATTTAAGCTTGTTTTATATCCTTAATTCAGACTGACATAAAGAAAATGCCAATTTCTTCTCAGTTCTAAGACAAGCTACATATAGTTAGCTGACTTTAGGCCTCAAAGCAAATTAAAACTAGTCTAAATGCCTCATAAATTAAACCTTCAAAGATAATACCCACGGACAAATTCCCAAGTGTCTAATTGTAGAACCAAGGTCAGCAACTTTGGTGCCAGTTCCCTGCTTGCTAAGTTTGGTTGATGAAGATCCAACTCCCTACAAAAATTCCTCTCAAGCTTGTTGCCATGGTTACTCACTCTGCTTAGATGTAACTTTTTATTGTTTTCCTTGGGATGTATATAGGGAAAAGTAGAACAGAAGAAGAGAGAGACAAGTTTGAGAGAAATTAATTAAAAAAAAAAAAAGATCATCAGTAAACGTATGAGTCTTATTCCTTGTGATAAAAAAAGAGTTATTTCTGAGTTCTTCTACTCTGAAATCATTCTTTTTATGACCATGGAGCAGGTCTGTCAGCCTGCAATAGGAACTAAGTTCTGTTTTTAAGGAGATAAACATATTAAAAATGAAATAAAAGGAGTGGTTACCTAGGTGTAATATCCCACACAGCTAAGTTTCCAACTTGTGAAAAGGAATTTAAGTAAAGCTTCGAGTCAGGTTTGGTGACTCTACAAAGCAGAGGTTGGTAGATGTTTGAGGCCAGACTGGTTTACAGAGCAAGTTCCAGAACAGCCAAACTTAAGCAACTGTAAGTGGAGATTTTTTTTCCCCAATCCCTGCTGCCAGTCCCAAATAACCAAAACAGAAGCATAATGTTACTTATAAATGTTCAGTCAATAGCTCAGGCTTGTTACTAGCTAACTCTTATACTTAAATTAATCCATATTACTTATTTACACTCTGCCACATGGTTCATGGCTTGTTAGCTCATTTTATACACATCCTGCTTCCTCAGTGGCTGGCTGGTGTCTATCCTAAAACTTCCCTCCCTGATGGGAATGTCGTTCTGTATGCTGTGAATGTGTGTTGCTCTGATTTGGTTGTGGTGATATTGTATCCCCCAATATATTATTATGCAACCTAATAAACTTATCTGGGGTCAGAAAACAGAACAGCCACTAGGTAGACATAGAGGCCAGAAAATGGTAACACACACACCTTTAATCCTAGCATTCTGGAGGTAGAGATCCCTCTGGATCTCTGTGAGTTCAAAGCCACACTGGAAACAGCCAGGCATGGTGACACATGCCTTTAATCCCAGGAAGTGATGGCAGGAAGCAGAAAGGCATATAAGGCGTGAGGACCAGGAACTAGAGCTGGCTAAGCTTTTAGGCTTTTGAGCAGCACAGTTCAGCTGAGATCCATTTGGATGAGGACTCAGAGGCTTCTAGTCTGAAGAAACAGGATCAGCTGAGGAACTGGCAAGGTGAGGTGGCTGTGGCTTGTTCTGTTTCTTTGATCATTCAGCATTCACCCCAATACCTAGCTCTCGGTTTGATTTTATTAATAAGACTTTTTAAAGATTCATGCTACATTTAGTTGATAAATAAAATGCTGATTGGCCAGTAACTGGGCAGGAAGTATAGGCAAGACAAGCAGAGAGGAGAATTCTGGGAAGAGAAAGTCAGAGTCAGCAGACACCAGTCCACCGTCCAGGGAGCAGCATGTAATGACACACAGGTAAAGCCACAGAACATGTGGTGACATATAGATTAACAGAAATGGGCCGAGTTTAAATGTAAGAGCTAGTCAGTCAAAACTGAGCTAATGGCTAAGCAGTTTTAATTAATATAAGCCTCTGTGTGTTTACTTGGGTCTGAGTGGCTGAGGACCAGGCAGGACACAGAAAAACTTCAGCTACACCTACCTCCTCCCAGAGTCCTCTGTGTCTGGCTGTCCTGCCTATACTTCCTGCCTGGTAACCGGCCTTTCAGCTTTTTATTAACCAATAAGAGTAATACAGGTTTACAGTTTATGTAAGAATTATTCCACAGCATCCCTCCCCTTTGTGTCTAATAAAAAGGAAGTTTTTTTAACATAGTGAAGCCATAGATATAAAACAGAACAGTTATTAAGTGAGAATTGCAGTTACAATATCAGTTCATTTATATTTGACAAAATCAGAGAAGATATTCTATTATCTATCTTATCTTTGTGAGTCCAAACTTTTGTACCTAATTTATTATAACTAAGGAAAACTTTAACAATCTAGTCTTCAGTTCCATCAAAGACCCCAGAGGAGTGAAATGTTACCTAATGACAGGGACATCAGGCCACCTGGACAGTCACCCAAAGTTTCTCTGCAATATTGGGGCATCCATATCAGGCCTAGCATATTAGGCAGACTTTTCTGTGAAGCAGGGAGTTTTGACAGACTGTCCTACCTTGTCTTGGCAAAATTTGGCAGTTACCTCTCTTGAATCCTGCTGGTCAACTTTGGACAGCAACTGTCAGCAACTGAGGCAATTTGCCCATGTGGTTAGCTTTTGCCATAAAAAGAACAAACTCTATACAGAGTTTTTTTGATGCCCAAAATCATCTCTGGGGTAGATTGGTGCTGCCAGGAGCAGATGTGTCTCACTGTCACAAAAAACTTAGCTTATTAAATATGTTAAATGCCATATTCTGTCAGTCTTTGAAGTGTTTGAAGACTGTCTATCTAAATATATCTGTTTATGACCTTGAAACATACCTAACATGACTATACATTTGACTATTATAGATGATTATTAATCTGTATTTCTTAATTATATATTACATTTTTAAATGAGATGCATAAAATTAGAGATATACATAAAGTATAACTGAAATATCTTTAAATTCATATCAATAAACCAAAGTCCATGCTAAGGTTAAATATTTAAATTTAGTAGATGTTTTTTTGATTAATGTAGATTCAACAATCTACCCTTTTATTCTATCATTTCTATATCCTCCCTTTTTTTTAGAAAGAAATCTTCGGGTCTAATCTCTTTTGTTTAGCTTTTTTTCCTGACCATTAGGCATAACTTGTAACCAACCCCCAATAAAAGATAATAAATATCCATAACCTGTTTTTTTGGTAATGTGGGTGTAGTTTGTGTATCTATGTGGCCCTGGACATTGGGTGCATTATGTACATTTTTTTTTCAATCTCTGCCACCAGTCCCAAATAACTGACACAGAGGCTTAATAATACTTAAAAATTCTAGGCCAATAGCTCAGGCTTATTGATAGCTAACTCTTACACTTAAATTAACCCATATTTCTTATTTATATTAACTCTTACACTTAAATTAACTTTTATTTCTTATTTACACTCTGCCATGGTGCTCATGGCTTGTTTCCTCGTTTTTGACACATCTTGCTTCCTCAGCAGCTGGCTGGGGTCTCCTCTTACTCTGCCCTTCCTCCTCCCAGAGTCCTCTGTGTCTGGCTGTCCAACCAATACTTACTGCCTGACTACTGGCCTGTCAGCTCTTTATTAACCAATGAGAGTAATATATGTTTACAGTGTACAGAAGGATTATTCCACATCAGGTAACCATAAAAAATCCAGAAAGCTGGTGAAGATTTAATTGAATATGGGAGCCATGTTCCAGCCCCAATAAGCAGCTAAAGCTATGTGATTCTGGCTTTAGAGTTAAGGGTGGGGGAAAAAAAGGCACTATGGAAACTTCCTGTCATCGGTATCCCTAAACTGAGGCCTACAGAGACCATTGCAGGAAGCTGTAAAGGTGAAGCCTGGTTTACAGTGCAGACCACAAGGTCTTGGAGATGGCAGACCCATGGGATATAGCCAAAGAAAGCTGCTAGCAGGGAGTAGAACCAGCCCAACAGAAAGAAGGGTGTTGCAGTCAACAAAAGCTGAAAGAAGTTGGAGAAATGAAGAGATTTTCAGCATCAGACATGGAGATGCAAAGTGTGGAATCTACCCAGCTGGTTTTTGGTCTTGCTTTGATTCAGTATTTCCTCACTATGCTTCCTTCCTTACCTTTTGGTATGGTAATGTATAGCCTGTGTCATTAAACTTTGAAAGTATGTGTTTTGCTTTTCTATTTTGATTATACAGGTGATTACAGTTATGATATTACACTCCTTTAATATCAGCACTTGTAAGGCACAGGCAGGTGAATCTCTGCAAGTTTGATGCTAGCCTGGTATACAAAGCAAGTTCTAGGACAGACCGGACTGTTAAACAAAGAAACCTAGACTCAAAAATTAAAAAATAAAAAAAGAATAAATTAATTAATAAAATGATCTGTTGCAGGTTTCTTGGATACATCCAACACTGGAAAAACATAACAGTGTTCGTTGAAACATTTAACAAGATGCTTTGTGATTGTGTGTTTTAACAAATTTAAATAAATATAAAGATTATAGTTGTTAGAATATATAGAAAAATATGCCACATTTTGCAAAAATGAGATCAAGACATCCTACCAGCAAGTAAGGATCATTTACTAGTTTCTTGTTCTTATTTTGCTATTTTAGCATTTGGGGATTGAGCTTTTCTTGTTATAATATAGCAGTAGCTCTTTATGTACTGCTTTCTAGTTTCATAATAACATATAATTGAAAACTCTGTAAATGCCTACTCATCATCTGTAGTGAGATGCTTGTTTGAACATGCTGTTGTTGGTTGTTATGCTCTTTGGTATTTTTGGAGGCCTGATACCCAGCTTCCAAATAAATCACACATGGAGGCTTATTCTTAATTATAAGTGGCTGGCCTTAGCTTGGCTTGATTCTTGTCAGCTTTTCTTAACTTAATATTATCCTGTCTACCTTTTGCCTCTGGGCTTTTTCATTTCTCTATTTCTAAATATCTTTTCTTTCACTCTTTCTCTGTGGCTGGCTGTGTAGCTGGGTGGCTGATCCCTAGTGTCCTCTTCTCCTTGTTCTCTTGCTCCTTTATTTTTTATCCTATTTATTCTCTCTGCCATCCCCACCTATCCTTTATCCTGCATCACTATTGGCCATTCAGCTCTTTATTAAACCATCAGGTGTTTTAGACAGGCAAAGTAACATAACTTCACATAATTAAACAAATGTAACATAAAAGAATGCAACACATTTTTTTGTGCCATTAAAGAAATAGTGCATAGCATAAAAATGTAACACATCTTAAAACAATATTCTACAACAACATGCTGCAATTCTTTTTAAAAAATCTTTTTTTAATATTCTAGGTACTATTCTTTTGTCATTTTGTGATTTGTAATTGTTGACTTGCATTCTGGTTATATGAAATATCATTTAATGATGTTTTACTTCTAAAATGACTATTTGGATATATGGCTCTAAGGATAAGAGTACTTGATGCTCTTGTACAAACCTATTATTACAGAAACTTTATTGGAAAACAAATTGTAATTGTAGTTTCAGGAAATTTGCCATCCTGCTCTGGCCTCAGATTCTACCAGATAGGTATGTGATATACACATACAAATTTAGACCACCAAACATGCAAAATGAAATTATTTTTTTTGGAAATTTGGTGTTCTGGGACAAATTCATGTACTACAGGCTGACCTTTGACTTACTATCTTCTTTATCCTGGTCTTGAACTATGGATCTTCCTCTATCTAACACCTAAGTGATGATATTATAGCAGTTCACTACCACACCCTCCCTACTTTAAGCTTTTCAAATGCATTTTTTGTTTTGTGTGCAAAATTTGTCCTCAATATCATGATCATTTGGATTGCTTCTATGTGCTTTTTGAGTATTTTTATAGTTCTACATCTTTAATATAGGTCCCAAATCCATTATGTGTTTGTGTTTTGAAAAGTGTGAAATTTGCTTCCAGATTCATTATCTTACAAGCACATCTTCAGTTATTGGACAGTCCTTCTTGAAAATGTAACACCTTTTCACTCACTTACTTCAACTCTATTGCCAAAAATCAGGTGGCTTGGCTTGACTTCCTCTAATGATCAAATCTCTGTCACATTCCAATGACTTAGTTATCATTTAGCTGATAAAAAGTGCTTTACTTCCTTTGTGTTTTGTTTTTAAATCCTTAACAAAGTCCATATTTTCCTCTTAATTTCAGACCTGTCATTTTGCTTGGTCCTTTGTATTGCCATATGGACATTCTCAATAAAGCTTATATAGTTTAATAAAAACACCCCATTTAATATATTTTGAATTTCTATCCAAATACTTAGGTGCTCTTTTTTTTTCCTATTTGAATGTTATTTTTTTTCCTTACATAGATCTTGTACATATTTTAACTTTTATCTGAGAAGTTCATTTGTGGAAATGTAAATTTCATTGAGGATGCTAGAATGAGACAGAGCATTTTGTCAAGCCAAGCACTAAATATGCTACTGTACTCAGGTCCTGCTTTACATACCATATCGTGTTGAGGTTGCAATGATAAGATTTTTTCCACACTAAGTTAATATAATATAGAAATTTGACAAGGCTGTTTCTTTCCTACCTATGATAGTAATTAATTAAATTTACCTTGAACTACATTTAAAGAACTGGATAATATATCTTTTTACATATAGAGCAATAGCATTTCTTTCTAACATATCAACAAAATCAAATCAATTATAGTAAATACATTATCCTAGTTTGCACAATTCTTTAAAAATTCCTCCATATGTCTCTGATGAAAATGTTGCTAACATGGCAGATTCAAATTATTTGTCACGTATATGTATATATGTCACCGATAATTATTAAACTTTTTACTATTCCATTTATGAATTTTTGTGTTATAGTTTCATAATTATATATCTACAGATGTATTAATATTCTCATCATACTTCATAGTACACAGATGATGAAATTTTTAAATTTTAGTTTTATTTTCTGTTAGCATATAAAAATTATATTTCACTATTGCATTACTCAAAAATAGTTTGTTTTATTATCTCTCTCTCTCTCTCTCTCTTTCCCACCTTTCTTCTCTCTCCTGTTCCCTGTATTAGTTCTATTTCCACTTGACTATAATATATGGCCATTTGTCCAACACATTCTCCTAGTGCCTCTTTTTCCTCTCTGGGTCTCCTATCTAGTGTTATCATGTATCCACATCATTAATTTAGTTCCTGATATTTTTCAGTGATTTGAGTTGGGTAGAAGTTTAATATCCTTCTAATTTCCCAGTTAATGAAGAGCTCTTTTTTTTTTAACAATGAAATTATATATGATAGAATACTAACATGGTGCTGTCTATGGAATGATCAGTGAGTTTAGAATGGGATTAGGTTCTCTGAAATGGTCTAAATGATCTTAAATTATATCACATATCACAAAAATGTGTCATATGGTTACTTTTTACATCTTGGGAAATTGAAGTTTTACATTCATAAATATCTTGTTTAAGAATATGAAACAGAAAAATGATACGGCATTTTTAATTCAGAAATTTTAATTTTACTCCTGAAATTGTTATACTTATGAACATTTCACTTAACAGTTTCTGAAAAGGTTTATCTGTGTACTTATTAATAAGTAGAAAAAGAAGCAACTTTTTTAGTTCAGTCATTATTAACCTTTGTTTAAAGCCACATTATGTCAAATAGGTATTCAACAGTTTTTGTCAAACCTATTAAAAGTGTTTCTTCTGTGTAAGAATGTACTTTTTCTCTAAAATTATTCAGTAAGGACAGAATTATCACTAGCACCCTGGTGCTGCTGGCTTGGAAGATGCTCACAAGACAAGTTAATGGATCCCATACTCAAGAGTCTAAACTGGTGGATCACATTGTTAGCATGCTGTTCTCAGTCACCAAAGACACTGATTTATTTTATCAGGAAGAAGACTGAAGGATTGCTTCAGATAGAAATGAAGACATTTTCTTAGATTTCTAAATAAAGTCTAATGCTTGTGCGGGTTTTTTTTTATATTTTGTACTTGAAGAAATGTTAGAAATAAGTATTTAGTAATATTTACTATTTTATTTCTCTCTGAGATTTAAGACATTTGAACAAAAAAGTTTCAGAGTTAGTATTCCAGGAGAGTGAGAAAGCTTTATTGTTGTGGCTCAACATAATTGGAAGCCATCAATTTTCAGAAGACAATCTCATTAAGATGTTTCAATATACACAGCTAATAGCTTATCAGTAACAATAATTTATCACCTTTGAGTTCATAGGAATGTCTAAAACAAAGGTTGTTTCCATAAAAACAAAGTTATACTCTTTTGACTTGTGCTTCTACTTTCATTTATAAATGGTAAAATACTTTAATAGATAAACACTGTGTTTCAGTGATTTTTGCATAAGTTATAACTCTGCTTCTATTTTCTTATTTTCTTTCCAGTGTCTTGGACTTTTTGGTTAGGATAAATCACGTTTTGGGGCTTGGGACAGTTGTAGTTGCTGAAGACAAGGTTGGGTCTCTATAACATAGCTCTACAGAAAATGTTTCATCATAACTCCAGAAGTGTGGATCTTCAGTGTCACCAGTGGAATTAATCACATCTTGTATGAAAATGCTCTTCTCCTAGGAGGTCCTGGCAACAAAGCATGGGTAGTTATTACAACAAGAAATAGAGCTAGAATTAAATAAATGTGTTTGCTGAGGCATTCATGACTTTCCAATACAGATAATACCAAGCTTTGCTACATTACATAGATTTTATGTGAAAACTAAAGTCTTCATAATTAATCATTCTTATTAACATCAATAATATCTGCACTACTTCATAGTTATATAAGAGATATTATTTATAAAATTATAAAAATACAAGTAAAACTTAGATATAATGTCAGAAATCTATAATTTTTGGAAATGGGAAATAAAGCATTTCAAACATTATTATTATTACTATCTAATTTATGAAAACAAAATGTTAAAATAAATATGACAAGAAAAATATGTTTCAAAGTAATGGGTTCCACCATTAAAACCAATTCATATAGACATGTGAAGTATTCAGTGACACAAGGTCCATTCACAGATCAGAAAGTTTTTCTACTTTAATTTTATTTGAAATTATGGTATATCATTATTATCTTACTCAAGGACTTGTGTTGAGGAGTAATCTCCATCCACTGGCTTGCTTTACTAAACTGTCAACATATTATTAGTAGATATGATAATTAGTCAAATTTTCCATCTTATAGTCAAATTTGACCTCTACTTAAGAAAATACATTTCTTGGTCATTCCATTTACTTTCGGTTATATTATTAAGGTCTTTCTCCATCTGAAATAATTTTGGAGTCCTCTGAGTTTTACCAGACATATTCAAAGAATGTGCAGTTTTCATCATCCCCACACTCAAATGTGCAGCATCATTTCCCTTTGAGAAGAGTTAATGGAAACATAACTTGACATTATAACTGTGGACATCTGTCTTTGTTTACATTCATCTGAGATTAATGTAGAAAATGTCAAAGAAAGAATGCAGGGTAAAAATTGTGTATCTTTCAGTTTTACTTTCATTGCCTTGCTCAAAGGGATGTAAAAGATGCTGTGCGTCTTGTGTGGCAAGGACTTAACTAATGGATTTATAAAGCAAACAGAGCTGAAGGAAATGTTTTATTGCTCCATTCTGGCCATATGGAATTTTGTTCTCTTGTTATTGTTGTTTGTGCTGTTGTTGTTTAAATGACTCTTGATTTGAAATGTCTGGAATTTAACTAAAACTTGGATTCATACCAACACAAAACTTTGTTTTAAAACATCCTATATTTTTCTTATTCTCCTGCCAAGTAAAAGGCATCACACATGTTTGGATAGTGTTGGGTAGACAGCACTGAAAAAATTTAAAAAGTAAAGTAATTTTAAAAAAACACTGTTTATTATTTATATTGATTTAAAGGAAAAAAAAAGAGTATATGAAATATTTTGATGAAAAAGCTGAACCATGTGGTGGTTTTTCATTTTTCTCAAAGCAAATCATACCTGTCTTCAGCTAATGCATTTTTCATTCATAGTACTTAAGTATTGAATTATGTCCCTTTCTTCTATATTACAATCTTATTTTGTTTCATTTAAATATACTTTTCCTGTAGTGGTTCATAGTATATATTACAACTCTTTACTTTTATTTTCCAAATGAATTCACCACTCATTTAATTATTTGTACTGTTCTTAATGGTTTTCCTCTAGCCAGAAAATAAAATAAAAATCTTATTTAAAATATATATTCTTACAAGCCTGCAATCTCTGTCTGTCTGTCTGCCTTGTCTATCTGTCTCTCTATCTCCCTCTCTCTCTCACACCCACACAAACACACACACACACTTGAGAGGGTAGCATGTTCACAATTTTCACATTTGTGCATGTGCATGAGTGTTTAAGTACACATGCCTGCATGTATCTGTGTAAGTGGAATCAAGAGGTCAAATGCAAGCATCTATCTAAAAAGCTTTCCATCTTTGTAAGATGCATTCATTTTACTAACTCAGCCAGACCTTCAGAGTATAATTTGTCTTCTCATAGACCCTAATTTAGTAACTGTAATAAACTTCTTTGTTTAGCTGAGTGCTAAGGAAAACAGTGGAATGTCACCTTTTTTTTATTCCTGTAATAAAACCCACTCACATCTTCAAGAGTACCATGTTTACATTTTCATTCAATAATACAATTTAATGTTAATAATTTATTTTTCTGTTTTTAGAATAATTTATTGATATCCTCATTAGTTACATTAACTCTCATAGTTACATTAACTCTCTTAATTCTGTCCCACAGAAGCATGTAGTTTCCTTACCTAACTCACCTCTCCTGGTTGCAAAGGAGATTCTCCAAGATAATATCTATTGTTCACATTTCTGAGTCTGTCTCCAAACATCTGCTTAACAGCTGGGGCATGCTGGTGAGTGCTAAAGACAGTAGAGAAGCATCAACTATAGATAAATTCTAAACGATCTTATTAAATAAAAAACATGGAGCCAGAAAAAGGGGTGAAAGCCTGAGAGAGATCAGAGGAGTACGAACAGCCACAACTAACCTCTCCTCAGCAACTCTGCAGCTTCCAAATGAGAGATAATTCCTGTCTACCCACGCCTATATGCCTTGCTGTTCTGCATTTTCATTTGCTCTCTCTGTCTAGCTACATCACTTCCTCTTACTGTAGGTCTGTCACTACCTGTCTGTTTATACAGACCTCCAAACCTCCATGGCTAAGTAGTGTTGGAATTTAAGGCATGTGCCACCATACCTGGCTCTATTTCCAGTGTGGCCTTGAACTCACATAGATCCAGACAGATCCTGACTGCCAAATGATAAGATTAAAGGCATGTGCTATCATTGCCTGACTTCTTTGTTTATTTATAATGGCTGTTCCTATTCCTCTGATCTCCAGGCAAGCTTTATTTATTAAAGCACAAATAAAATATCATCACATTTCTCATTTTTTTCTAATAAAAAATTAAAAAATAAAAAATTTATAACTAATATAAGAAAACCTATATGCAATAACTATATACAATAGACAAGGAGAATTCTGGGAAGAGGAAGGCTGAGTCATGAGTCACCTACCAGACACAGAGGAAGCAAGATAACAAGGCAGAACTGAAAAAAGGCATCAAGCCACATGGCTAAACATAGGTAAGAATTATGGATTAATTTAAGTGTAAGAGCTAGTCAGTAATAAGTCTGAGCTAATGGCCACATAGTTTGTAATTAATATGAGCCTCTGTATGTTTATTTGGGTCTGAGCAGCTGTGGACTGGATGGGACACAGGAAAACTTCCAACTACAATCACCCTCACCTAGGAACTTTCTTCTTGAGTTAGGACATCTGAAATATATCCCAAAATTTTTAATTAGAATTTTTAACAATTATGTTTTTAATATATTTTAAAGTTCATGATTCATAGACCTTTAGCAGGAGTTAAGATAAAATTCCTTACAAAATTATAAAATATTTCAAATGATGTAGGGATCCTGGTCCTCCAGCTACCCACTACAGCAAGATGACCACTCCCCCAACCCAACACCTTTCTGTGTATGTATCAGAGGACAACCTCAAGTGACATCCTGCTGACATATTGTGGTGGTTTGAAAGAAAATGTCCCCCTAGGCTCATAGGGACTGGCACTATCGAGATGTGTGGCCAGTTTGGAATAGTTATGGTGTTGTTGGAAGAAATGTCACTGGAGTGGGCTTTGAGGTCTCAGTCTCATCATGCTGCCTTCAGATCCAACTCTTTCTCCAGTACCATGTCAGCTGCCTGACTCCATGCTTTCTGGCATGAAGATAATGATCTGAACCTCTGATCTATAAGCCAGCTGCAATTAAATGGTTATATGAGTTTCCATGGTCACAGTGTCTCTTCATAGCAACAGAAACCCTAACTAAGACACACACTTTTCTTTTTCTTAAGTATTTTTTAAGGAAGATGTTATTATTGGCCAAGAACTTACAAGGAGGCTTGACTGGGCGACAAGTGAAGGTGAGGGAATAGTCCCTGTTCCTTTCTATCTCCTTAGATGATTCAACATGCTGTATAGAGACATGTACCAGATAATAGAGAATAGCTCTAAATATTTCCTTCTATCTCCTTAGCTGACTCAACACACTATATAGAGACATGTACCAGATAATAGAGAATAACTCTATTTCCTTCTATCTCCTTAGATGACTCAGCACACCATATAGAGACATGTGCCAGATAAGAGAGAATGTCTCTATTTTTTTTCTTTTCAAGAAAATCCCTTATAATTTTGTATTTGTCCTTCTGCTCAAATCAATAACAGTTGGTATATCTGAGAGTCAGCTTTTTCTCATGTCGTTCTTGCATATTACTATGGTTGTGGCAAATACAGAATCCATGAGAATAAGTACACTGCTTTGTTGCATATAATCAAGTGATTCTATATCCTATTTCATAGATACTTACTTAACCATGCTTATTGTTGCTTTATTCTCAGTGGCTAGACAATGGAGTCAGTCTTAGTGTCTATCAGTAAATTAATGAGTAGTGAAAATATTGCACTTCTTCATCCAAATATTTTCAAATCTAGAGAAAAGGAGATAATGAAATCCACAGATAAATTTCTGTTACAAAAAAAGGCACAGAATGGAAATACTATACGTTCTGTCTTATATGTAGACTGTTGCTTCAAATTTTTGGATTTGTGTGTTCAATCAGTAGTACCTATAAAAGTAAGGGAACTAAAGAGGGCCATTGGGCTGAGGAAAGCCTTAAAGTGGTCAGGGTAGCAAATCATTGGTGATATGTAAACAGAGTCAATTTATGGGCAAGGGGAATAGAAAATTTGAACAGTAATAGATTTGGGGCCTTGTGAAAAAGGAGGCAGGAAATGGTTAATCAAAATTAAATATGTATGCAAAAACCATACAGAAACTTACTACTTAGTAAACCAGATTTAAAATATAATTTAAAAAGGAGACTTAGAGGGAAGTTTGTCAGAACGTCTGAACAATTATTTTCTGAATACATAGAAGTACTCTTTCAAAATATGTAAACAAAAAAGTACCTATAATGCTGTAACTCTCAACATATGATGCTTTTTAACTTGTTTGCTGTTTTGTTGTGTTTGCAAGGTTTCATTTTGTAACAAGCAGTACTTAATGCAGAGACTCACAGCTGGCAAAAGTGCTGAGAACCAGTAACATTGAGTACTATACCATATATTATTCATGTGTATCAGTACTGATTATACTTGATCAAGTACTCAGGGAACATCAGAGAAGAGTAATGCATTGAAAGAGTTCTGTGACATGGCATGTCAGTCTATAGCACAACCTTTATTTGAAAAGCAGCATATTCACTCTGCACATGTTTGTAGCCTTGTTTACCTCATGCAGGCAAAGTCTCCCAGAATTCTGTAGCTGAAAGTTTTTCTATATCCTGTGTGATCTACAGCCGCAGAACCAAGTAAACACACAGAGGCTTATATTAATTAAAACTGCTCAGCCATTAGCTCAGGCTTATGACTGATTAGCTCTTATACTTAAACTCAGCCCATTTCTGTTCATCTATATGTTGCCACATGTACCTTGGTTTTACCTGTGTGCCATTACATGCTGCTCCCTGGAAAGCAGGCTGGCGTCTCCTGACACAGCCTTCCTCTTCCCAGAATTCTTCTTGTCTGCTTATCCTGCCTGTACTTCCTGCCTGGCTACAGAAGCATTATCCCACAGCAGAATTCCATTCCAATGTAACATTGAGAAGACTGTATACAGTGTGAAGATACAGAATCTCATACACACACACACACACACACACACACACACACACACACACACACACACACACACATCTTTCCTCTTTGGGAGTATGTGTCACTCTTCCACAGGTCAATATTCACAGAGTCCATAGATAGTGTATGTTTTTGAGACATGAGCAGACTATAGACCAAATTACAGTCTCTACCATGATTAGTGCACTGGTAACAGACAATTAAGTCCAGTGCAGTTAGTAAAAGGTCATTGGTTTCATTCTCAGTTCGGGTAATCAATAAACCACATCTCTCTCATTTATAATTTGATTCTCAATAATCTTTTTAATTATGATTTTATGATAAGGTAACAAAATGATAATTAATAGTCTACACTATGGAAAGAGAAAAGTAGGAATCATCAAAGTGATTCCACCCTGTTTTAAAATGATTTATTTTGTTATGATATTAAAAGAAGTCCTTAACTTTACTATGTGCTCTTTGATTTCCTTTATCTTTTTAAAGGTTGCCTTTCTTTTATTCTATTTGAATAAAGAAAATAAAATCTGACTTTGAGTCAGAAAGTGACAAATACTTCTCCTCATACATGAGATGATCAAAACCAAATATTTCCTCTGTGTCCCATGTACTTAGCTTCAGGGTAACTAGCACCGAAATTGCTGAGTCTCCCCAAAATTTTTTTGTCTTGACATCTGGCACATTCTCCCTGGCATGCCCCATTAAACAGCTAGATATGTTTAAGGAGAGATGTCAGCTGTGATTTAATGACTGGGTTTCTATCTTCCAGCATGTCCTGACAACTCATAAGTGCTTACAAGTTTGACTTCATGCCTTTCAAAATGTGTTTGTCTGTGACTAAATTATTTTGCAATCACACGGCTTCTATGAGCACAGGCTTTCTCTTGTTTCTGTTTGTTAGATCAGTTCTCTGAAAGTATCTTTAAAGACAAGAGATAAAGAAAGGAGAACTACGAAGTCCAAGTGTATTTCAGTTACGCTTCCTAAATCTACAGATGGTGAATGGCATTGTGTTGCTATGTTTGTGTTTTGGTATCCCTTTAAATATGCTAAAGAATTTACAGAAACACTAGGAGGAGTTTAACATTTTACATTTAGTGGTACTGTGATGTTTTCTATTCTATTTATATTTTTTTCAGTATATTTTCTTTAATTGAATCATTTTGCTTACTGTACTTGGTCAATAAAGGCTCTGTAATTATAATGTTTTAATTTAAAAAGGTGAATAAATCTAGCATATAAATATAAATTATTCTAATGATTCTATTAAGATTTTTATCATTAATATGTGCTTTAGAATGTAAAGATCATTTAGTAACTCTACTAAAATTTGAAATAAATAATGGACAGAAGCAAAACTATTATTTTGGGTCTAATGGAATAGTATTTTTCTCATTATAATTAATGTTTATTGTTATTAATTTTAATTTTATTAAATAGTATAATAGATTTCACTTTTTGAAATGAATCACTTACTCATATTTGCACAAATTCTGAAGGAAAATATTAAAGTAAGACAACATTTTGTTCACATGCAAAAAATAATGATATTTAGAAACATGGAAGATGACCTTTGCCTGGAGAAATCATAAGCTCTACAACTATTATTTTGCTAAAGGAATATAGTCTTATGTTGCCTTCTGTATGAATATCCTTATTCCCTTAGAGTACAGCAGCTTTTCTTGTGCCTCCGTGGTGGTTAATACAGAAAATTGAAATTCCTCAAGATGCACAGAATTAGTGGCTTTGAATTCCTCAGTCTTGAGTTGAGGATGTCTGTCACATCCTGTCCTCCTCACTTCACATACTAAATAGTTTTCAGAGACAAGGGGGCATAGTAGGATGGAAAGACTGAGTGGAGAGGAGGGAAGAGGAGGGCAAGGGAAGGAATTCAGGGAATTACAGCTAAAAGTAATGAATAAATGGGAAGTCATAGAGAAACCTGCTACAGTAGAAATCTATTTATTGGATGTTTAGGAGAATTATAAAATAAAGGGAGACAAAGCCCCAGATCAAATCTCTTGCCCCAAAATGAAATCTCTAGTGCCTGATGTGAATTAAATCTAATTGGAAGGTTAGTCAAAGGAGCCTTATGTTAGGAAAACCCCAAATAACTCAGGCTATGGCGAACAGACAGTAAAGACCTATTCCTGAAGACAACACCTACATCTCTTATTGAACATGAAGGAGTTGAACTGGTGCCTAACTGGATCCTTCACCCTTACTGACTGCACTCTACCGGAGAAGAAAGAAAGCAGAGGAGCATGGCCAAGATTAACAAAACAAGTGACATCTTATTCTATTGAGGATGTTGGGTAAGGAGTACACTCATCCATTTCTATGTAATGGTGACCTGCATGCATGATACACAGCTGCAATAGAGTCACAAAATTTGTGAGAATAACCAGCCACTATTTTAAGACCCACTATGTGAGATGGAACTCATGCCTGACACTGCTCAGGTGGCCATGAAGCTGGTACTACACAGGCCATGAACCTAGAGAAAACCAAACTCTTTTTTTTTCTGCTAAAGAAAGTTAATGATGTAATTACTCATAATGACATTGTCCTATTCTCATAGATCAACCTCCCGTTTAGGTATCATCAGAGAAGCTTGTACCTTCTATAGATGGGAGCAAATACAGAGATCCACAAGTAGGAAATGTGCAGAGAACTAGCAACTTAAAACACCACTCCTAAATGTAATGTCTCCATCAAACCTCTTCCATAAGAGCCCCAAAACTTTGCAAAAGGTGAGGCTAATATAATGTAAGAGTCAGTGGTAATGGAAGACACCAAGAAAACAATACCTTCCAGCCACAACAGAACTAACACACATGAAATCACAGATATGATATGGCAATGTGTAGGGAGCCTGCACGAGACAAGCCACAGCACAGAGAAGGTGGAGTGAATATGAACTCCTATCCCTAACCAAGATACTAACTGTGACTGATAACCACTTAAAAAGGAAAAATTATTTTACTCCTATGCAATTTCACTGGAGATACAAACTACACTTAAGGGTAAGTCCAATGCCTAGCCAGAGATGGCCAACTTAAAATGCACTCAATGGTACTTTTGAAGAAATATTTTGTCCCATAATGCGTTGTCTGGTTATTTGTTTACCAGACTGGTCTTTTCCCTATATATTACAATTTCTGGGGAAAATTTTGTAGAAATTTAACATCGTCAAAATTAATACTAAAGACACCCTCACTCAGTATATTTTCAAACATAAGCACACATACTCTACTTCAACAAAAGGAGTTTGCAGCTTTTGTAAAAATAACACAGTAGTAGTAGTGATTATTTAAACTATAATGGTGCTTGTCAACAACATGCAGAGAAGCAAATTCACTAATGTGCTCTGACAGATCAGGGAGGCACTGGACCCACACAAGTGGAGAGTGTAATCTGCCTGGATTATGAGGGTTTGTGATATTTCTTTTCAGTTCATAGTTGTATTGTGAATGTGACCATAAGCCTGAGAGTGACAAGGACAGACTCAATTTCTGTTAGTTATCCTAATGAAAACATGATTAGCCAAAAGCTCCCCCCATAATCAGCAAATTATTATTCCCAACTGTGGCAACAGAGCAGGTTAATTCTGGAGATGTATAGGTTTCAATGCACATCAATCAGATTAGTTCCACTAATTTAATTCATGAGCCATCTCTCGAAATGGTGTACTAGTGGATTAGTTTGAAAAAGTATTCAGATTCCTAGAAATGTCATATAGTAAATAACATGAAATAAAAATAAAATTTTAAGTTTAATTTCTATTGTTTTTGTTCTTTATGTAAATTAAAAAGCACAGCAATTATTAATCGTATAGTTGGTTATTGTCTATACTATTGCAAAGCATGGAAGCAACTTTTCTATAAATAAAATATCAAAGAAACTTGCATGCCCATGTGATTCCTTCTCTGGGGAGTCAGACATCCTGCAGAGCTGTGAATTTCAGTTTAACATTCATCTTCTGAGCCTCAGAATTTCACAGTTGGAAGGTGTCTGTTTTTCAGCGTTAAGGAAGATCTAGCCTTTTGTTTACTTTTAAAAATTGTCCAAATTAAAAAGAAATGTGGAATTTCCTTCTTTGGTGTGCTTGATGGCATACATATGATAATAAACAAAGCTAATGATAGGAAATCGATGGTGACAGTTTCTAACTTCTGGGAGCCTCAATTCTTTGCTTTGTAGGCATCTTAGAGGTGCTTCTCTTCATCTGATTCAGGCATTTGATTAAGGGTCCACTGCTGCCATGCTTTCTGCAAGCTCCCTCAGGATTTCTTGGTGCTAAAAGTTGTTCTGTGTTAAAATTTAATGTAGAATACTGTAACAGCTAAAATACAGGAGTATGTTTGAAACTGAGTCGTAGGCCATTTACTTAAATAATTAATTTCCGTATTTTGGAGTAAGAATTTTCCAGATTAAAGTTTCCACTTTGATCATTACTTTTTCTTATATTGATTTGTGAAGATACTCATTAATTTCACTCTATATTTACATGTCAAAGATGCACTCCCAATAATTACAGGTATACAATAATATAAAAATAACTTTATTATAACTTTTCCTTTGCTTAAAGTTGGATAAAATATTGACTTCCCATATCACAGTATGTTTACATATATACTGTCTTTCCTATTTTCTGAAACTGGGGTTTTCTGTCCTTGAACTATAACCCTTCATGTCTCCCAATCTCATCTCCCAAGCTCATCCTTAGCAGGAAAAGGTTTTTCTTATGTGTCATTCAGGGTACAGTCCTTCATAGGACTTTGTTCCTGATTGAGCAGATCTCCTGTCATGTACCTTGACATTTCAGAAATAGTCATATTCCGTTGTGGTAGCATCACAACATAATATTTAATTATATCAAAATTTAGAAAATTAGATGGTGGATTTCTTGTGTTTTCTCTGTTAAAGTGAAATAATGAGTGAAAAAAGAGGGAGAGACAGCTTAGTCTGTCAATTAACCAAAACCTAAGAAATCAAGAAGCAAAACACTAAAACCTTCTGTGTGTTTTTTCTAACCTTAGGAACTGTGTAAAACTAGGTAAGTTATTTACTATTTTTCTTTCTTCTGTCTCTTCACATTCTAAAAGTAATGGATAGAACTTTAAAAGCATTAACATCCAATCAAAACTTTAAAGTATAATAAATTACTTTGTAAATTAATAGAATATAGCCTACCCTATTGTCCAGTTTGCAGCAGGCAGTTTTATTGTTTTATTCTTATTCAATTTTTTATTGAAAATAGTTTCTTCTCTCATATGATACTTCCTACCCAGAGCGTCTTCTCCTTCCACTCCTCCCAGATATCACCCACCTCACCTCTCTTCCAGATCTGCTCTCCCTCTGTTCCCTCTTGCCAAAAGAGCAGGTCTCCGAGACGTGACAGTCAGAGAGACAAAACAAGAGACAAAAAGACAAGGCAAAGCCCTCATATTGAAGCTGGACAAGGCAACCCAACAGGTGGAAAAGAGTCTGAAGAGCAGGCAAAGAGTCAGACCTACACTTGCTCCATTTTAAAATTGATTCAATTAAAAAATATTCATTGATGCCAAAGTCTGTGTGCTATTTTGAACAACAAACTGGGGAAACAAATTTGATTCTAGTTCATAATTTCTCCGTGAAAATTTGTCAGAAATGGTCAGCTGAGTCCCCAGATTTTAAACACATAACTAAGTAATAATTATTATTCCCTTTACATAAAACCAAACAGAATAAGAATTTGTGGCTGAATCCTCTAATGTACTGACAATGTCTCTTCATGGGAAAGACATAATGTGAATATAATCTCCACTTTTTCAATGAATATGCAATACTGTGTAATCTACAGAAATTTGATATTTTTCAGAAGGAACATTTCATTCAGTCACATAATATTTTATATTTTACCCTATAAACTGCATCATGTTTCTTTATGAATAGCCAGCAGGGATACTGCCAGAAATATTTATAATATTTTAAATAAATGAAAGATTTAGTTTTATTCACAAGTTCTAGAATTTTCTTCACAAGTTCATGTTTTGTGTGTGTACATGCATTCATGTGTATACAAATGCATATGTTCAGTTATGCACACCCATGTGTTCCATGCTTGCATGTAGAAGCCAGAGTACAATATCAGGTGTTGTTCCTCAGACACTATCCACTGTGATTACTGGCATAGCATCTCTCACTGGCACAGAATTTGCTAATTGGGCTGGGCCTGCTAGTCAGCGAGCTGAAGGGATCTACTTGTATCTGTCTCCCTAGCAAGGGGCTACAGCAAACCAAATCCGGCTTTCCGTTTTGTTCTTTTGATCAAACTCAAGTTCTCACACTTGCAAAGATAAGCACTGACTGAGATAACACTTAATCCTTCCATCATGCTGTTACTTAAAATAGCCACATTCTATTCTACTATTCTACAAAAAACAAACATACAATAATCCCTATAAGGCTCACGCCCAAAGTGGGTGGGTGGGCAGTAGAAAGTAATTGTTTCAGTTTCCATATAAAAGTATAGTAGCTCTGGCAAAGTGTAGCTTCATGGGTGTACGTTAGTTGACAGTATGTTGCCAGTTTCAGGTACCTTTTATTCAGCTTTGTAACTCAAAAATATTGATAAGGGCCTTTATAGGCATTTAGAGAGTCATATTCATAGTGTTAATTTGCAGGAGTTGAGTAAGTTGACCTCTGACAAGTAACGATGTTTCATTGGGAATAAGGAGAAAGAATGAGAACTAGAACAAATTAGAAAAGGAAAAATAATCTTGTTCACATAAACTCACATGACAATACATAGGAGGTATTAACTACATCCTGGATATGGACACAAGTGGAAGAGATAGAATGAGTCGAATGCCAGTAGGAAAACTGTTTCCCCGCTAGTTTTTAATAGTATTATTCACAATGAGGGTGTTTTTGTTTTTTATTTTTATTTATTTATTTTTTTTTTTTGTGTGTGTGTGTGTAAGCAAATACTGCTTCCATAACTCTTGTATCTTATATGAACTAGATTCTTTACCAAAAGCATTCCATTTACTAACAGATTTTTGCTCTAAAGGTATTAGTAAAACAAAAAAAAATATAATCTGGAACTGATAGATGGCAGATATTTGAAGAGTGAATGAACATGAAAAATGGATCTGAGAGAAAAATACAAAATTAAGGAAACCCAATAGAGTTCTATACATAGCTGAGAACACAGTTGATTTATACAGAAAGCAATTCAATTAGAATTCAAAGGACATGCATATGGATGTGAACATACAGCAGTACAACTCTATTATTACTTACGTTATACATATATCATATCATTACATTTTTCTATTAATAATATTCAATATGAAGAGCACACATTTTAAATCTGAAAAAAAACTGAAGTATATTCTGTCATGCCCTCTCTCAATCTTATATGCTTTATTTACATCAGATTTTAAGATATTATTTTTTTTCAAAGTGAAGACAATTCTTGTATTTATATAGTGGTTTTCTTCTTTTAAAATACATTGTAGGTTTTTATATAGGCATTGGGTTTTATTATGTCATTATCACACATATGGGTCATTGCTTGCAACTATTTGATTTTTGTTTGTTTTTCTTTATTTTATGTTTACATTCCTCTCTTCTACCACATTTTTTACTATTTCTAGCCTGCCTCTAGGTGGTTCCTTTCCTACATATCATACTTCTTTCTCTTATCATATATATATATATACACACATATATATATATGTATATATACTTTATTAGTAAATGAAATACGTAGCTCATCCAAAATTCTTTAATTTTTATCTTATTTTCTTATCTTATTCCATGATCCAATACCAGAAGACATTTTGAGTATTGAAACTGACCCTATCCCATCTGGCTTAGGTAATCACTTCATTGCTGGTGTCTGATTTCCTAATCTTTGCATTATTCTCATATCTGAGTTTGGGCATGGCATTTCTGCTAGAGAGCAGAGTATGGCTCCAGTGCTAAATTCTTCATTAGTACATCTCCAGGGCTGGAGAGATGGCTCAGCCATTAAAGGCTAGGCTCACAACCAAAAATATAGTACATCTCCAATGCTGATGTGGTACTTGATTTCCCTTCATCGTATTTTGGTTCAATTCATGTCAGTAATTATCGATGTTTTAACTTCTAAAATATTTTATTTTATGGACAAATAATAATTGCATCTATTTGTGGATACATAAATCTTAACGATTTTAACTGTGCAGTATAAACTATAATCACCATGGTGCCTAGTGCACTTCACAATTACATCTGTCCCCTATCACTGAAACTCTGACATTTGAACAAAGCTCATTTCCTCAACCTGCCTGGCCAGGAAACTCTCGTTGGTCTTGATTCCTTCACACTACGAATCTCTGGTAGTTTCTAACTCCTTGAAAGTTTGCCATGCAGTTTGATACAAGTTACTTAAAATGATGGCCACAGTTATCTGCTAATTTTATCTAGCTAGCCAATTTTTGCTAGCTTCCATCTCCTGCCAATATCCATTACTATTAGTCACTCTGCACATGGGCTTCTCTCTGCTTGTATTGTCATTATTATGACTGACCTGAAGTTTCATATTCAGCCCAGAATTTTTCCCATGATTCACATTAATTCTAGCTTTTCTCATATTTTGTAGGAAATTCCTCCTCACTTTGGCCTTCAGTCATAAGAAGTCAAACTATTATTTTGAAATCTACTCAGATATGATTATCTCCAAACAATCAATTGTATTACTTTTGTCTATCATTAAAATGTAACATGGGATTTAAAGCAACACACTTACTGACACTTGCATTTTCAAGCTACAGTCAGAATTTAGCTTTATGTCTTCATCAGCAAACTAATGAAAATGGTTTGCTGTACATGAAATTAAATCCCATTCAAAAAAGTCTTACACTAACCATCCTTTGATACACAACAGTATGTTTTGAATTTCTATTCTGACAGGAGGTTATTTAAGTCTCATGTAGTTCCAAATGGAAATATTACTTCCTACAGGGAAGCTCCTTAAGATTTAGAAAATAAATAACTCATATGTTTTAGAAAGTAAATGAATCATAGACATTTCAGAAGAGCTTCTTCACAAGTTTATGTTATGCTTGGCATTTAAGAAAAATGGAGAAACTCCCACTCTTAGCTGCCTGGATTCCCTCAGAGCTCCAGAGCAGCATCAGGGATGCTGGGGTGGGCTTCTTGGTGGTCTGGTTTATGTCAGGAAAAGCTGGCTAACAACTGTTACTTGGCAAAAATAAGATGTGTAAGAATAAAATATTCAGTTTGCTTCTAATTTGGTTAAATTTATAATTCTGCCGTGGTAATCTTTCTTGCTGGAGCCTCCTCCTCATTCTTTAAAACAAAGCAATATCTGCTTGACTGAATGGCCATCATTGATACCCACTTAGAATTCAATTGCTAATTGCTAAACTCTCCCTAAATGATAACCACTGTCTCTGCTTCTGTAAGCTTGTTTAGCTACATAGAAAATTCCTTTGATAACAGAGAATAAAAAATCTTCCTAGCATTATCACGCAGGTGAGATTAAGACATGCCTTGCTATACTTTACTTTAAGTTGTAAAATATTCATACATGATGCCCAAACCATAAAGTATTAGTTTGCATCTGATCAGTATGTAATAGAGGGGTTTCCCTGTCTCCATGTACTTTCTCTGAGTATGCTGGTCTGAGATTTCAACAACATTGTAGGAGCATAGTGTTGAAATAAACCCCAATACACATTTGGTTTACCAAGTTTGATTTTGATAGATTTCTTTGGCTTAGCCACTCTTTATGTGGAATAAGTAGATATTTGTTCATGTGTTCTCAAGACAAATCACAAAAAAATCTTATACATTATTTTCTTAATATTTATTGTTATTCTACTCTGCATATTCGCTGTAAGTATCATCCTAAATTTATGCTGTATTTACACTTTTATAAAAGACTGATGAAGTCTTCAGCAGTATGCGTGAACTACATACTCTTCTCTATGTTTCTCATTGTTAAGGAAACTTTAAAAACAATAGTTACTGGTTCCCTAATCGTACAATTCAACAGAAAATAGACAGCTATCAAGGACTCTATAATTATCAAAGGAAGATTCAAGCTGATATCTTTAGCATATCAAACCAGGAATATTAAGCAGTTAACAAAGAGAATCTTGGGCCATCTGTCTAAAAAAGCCCGCTATAGAGTGGTGAATTCTTGAACTACATGTTTTAGAAAGAGACATTTATAGATATAAATTATAAATTATACTTCAAAGCAAGGACTAATTAGTGATAAGCTACAAAAAGCTAATTTTATAAGTGACAGGATGAAATACTTACATGTGCAACATTTCAAAGCAGCAATACATAGGAAGTTTCAAAGCATTTATGTTAATGATTCATGCTTCAGTTGTTCAATCCACTTTGGGAGAAGCAAGCTTCATGCAAAATGAAAATAGGAATTTTTTTTCTAGTAACCTTATAGAGGATTAAGTAACTTAATCTAAGTAGAACCCTTTTAAAATACTTAGCAGGTTTTCAAAGAAAGCCTGAAGTTATATGTGTGTATATTGATTGTGCTTGTATTGCTTTATGCCACTTCAACATATAAATCCTCAAGTTTGTACAATATATTTTAATGTATGCAGCTAGTTCGTATGTAGTTTTTTTCTAACTATACCAGCAGAAACAAGTCGCAGCTGAGTTTAGTCATGCCAAATATCATATCAAAGGTCACAACAAATCCAATTATTTATGCTACATAACTACTCTAAATCAACCTATGTTATCTTTGAAGAGTGTTTCATGTGAATGTAAACATCCTTTAGACAGTGGGGTTTAGTATCAGTTTTCTATTAGCTGTGGTTACAAATACAGTATTTTCTCCTTATGAATAAATTTACTTCAATGTCAAATTTAGTTTAAATTTAATGAGCTTGTTTTACAACTTACCAATTACTGATGACAGTAAAGATATCAACAGGTAATATAACTAAAATTTGTGAACATAAAAATGCTGGTCATAGAAACCAGTAAAACAAAATAAATCAAAACATGAAAAAAAGCATTGGGACAAGTTAAAATCATGAAAACTTTAATTTATCTGAAATAAATGACATTAGAATAATATAATAACTGATTAAATGGGAAAGATTAATTCACATAATTTTTAAAGTGTATTTTTAATTTTAATAATAGTAAGCATATCTCATTTCCAGTGCATAGCTAGAATAACATAACTAAATCAAAACAATAGATTTATTTATGGACATGGATATTGGAAAAATTGTTTACCTAATAAGAATAGCTTTTGCTGACATATTTTAATTTCAAGTTTAAACTAAGAGGTGATCTTTCTATCTCTCTCTATCTCCTATTGATAATGTATAATCTTGTGTCAAGGGGTAGAGGTACACTAGGCAATGTGATGAGTATCCCCTTGTTCGAGTAACAGGGTCACCTATGACTTCATTGGCTTCAGTAGAAGATCAAGAAGCAGAAGGTCCTTTCCTTGTGCATTGCAGCCCTCCAAGGCAAGGTCAAGATTCAGACGCTTCTGATTTAAGATTGGAGCACTGGTAGTGGCCAGGATTTCCCAGCTAAATCTCTAAACAAGAATTGCATATGAAAGAGAGGGGATTTGCTTTGAATGAAAAGCTCAGATAGATCCTCTGAGTGGAAAAAGGATATATATATATATATATATCTCCATATATATATGGAGAGAGAGAGAGAGAGAGAGAGAGAGAGAGAGAGAGAGAGAGAGAGAGAGAGAGAGAGAAGCTTTTTTCAGAAGATCAGAAACCAAACAAGCAATAGCAAAAAGACATGTGTTTTATGGCTGTAAAGAGAGAACTGATCTCATTAAAACATCAAAGGCAGGACAGTTAGATGGAACAGGACACAGCACGGTCTGATATCACCCAAATAGATGAGCTGATATAAAGAAAGATGAAATGGATTTTGAAGCTTTTATATAACAAAGACTGACCAGCCAAAAAGACGATGACTGTCTCTAGTTGGAATAGGTGCAGATTACTATGGAAACAAGGCAAACAAAACAAAGATAAGATTTTACATCAGAGCCCTTGATCTTAATGGGAAAGTCTAAGAACAGGGACATTAATAAAGGAAAAACATACATAGCTGTGATTTTTTTCTATGTTAGAGCTATATATGTGTGATGCAGTAAGGCTTATGAAGACATACAAGTATGCCAATTGTGATGAATTCTGTGGCACCTCTCTTTTTTGATTCTGTAAAGATCATCAAAACACATGGAGCCAGACAGTTTGCATTCCTAGAGTTCATCAGGATTAGAAAACAGAAAACAAAAAACAGAACAGATTGTAGATGAGAAGACAAAATAACTGGTTATCTCATAAAATTTTGTTACAGACCAAGGTGCTATGCAATATATCTTTAAGTTAAGTACCCAGCCTTCTTGATAAAGTCAAATGCTTACTCACATTTTTAGGATAGTATAGACATTGTGGTCTAAACATTAAAATATTCAATATTCTTTCAATTAATTGTGGCCCAATAAAAGGAACCGAGACCATTTCTAAATGAGCTTGTTGCATTCTTGAGTATTGCCAGTGTCATGGAGATCATTCCTCTCAGTTTTGTTTTTATTTATTAAATTGTTCAACATGCCTTTATGCTCCTATGGGTTAAGATAACTCTACTCTAATTTAAACTATAAATATGATAATATTCAAAAAAGGTGATACTTTGTTAATGTTTCAAACTGAAAACATGGTGGTTTCCATTATACATTTTTTTTTGTTTTTGCTTAATAGACTAGAATAAAGATATGAAATAGCTGAGGCTCTGCAGTTATATCTTCTTTGTATGTTGAAGCATGGGAGTATTTCTGTCTCTTAATAACAAGCATTTGGTCTCCAGTTCCTAAGTATAATAAAACATTCTGCATCAGAGAATTTTACCCTGAAATCTATCTCAGATTAGTAAAGAGCCCAAACTGAAGGGTAACCTTCATTGAAGAACAGCATATGAATTTGTAAATGTGAAAGTATCAATAGAGCATGACTTGCTATGGAAACTACTATCCGCTCAAGACCATATGTAACTGCAAACATATGTGACCATTTTGTATTAAAGGAATTCTAAGAGACATTAAGCAGTCACAGTTACTCATTGGTATTGATAGAAACTGATTATTTTACTATCTTTCTAGGAAAACTGTATTATGAATTTTCATCCATGTGTAATTACAGAGCTGATATTCTCCAAACTCATTTTATAATGAGACAAATTCTCGATTCCCCTTATAATACAGAAATAACACTTCTTATTTAGATGGTTATTCTTGTAACAAACTAAGACAATTTTATTGTCCAATGTCCCCACCTTAGATCTAAAGAAATAACCAACATTATACCCAAATTGCCTTATCAATTCCACTCTAACCTACATGCCACCAATAAATTAATCATTGAAAAATACAAAGTAATAGCAAGTTTTTACTGTAGTGTTGGTGAATTATTCCTATCTCAACACTGAGTATCCCTCAACAATGACCTTCCATCTAGTGGAATTCATAATCACAGACTACACCACTCTAACAGAAATGTTTGCTCTGACCATCAGCAGCTCACTAGTTATTTTTCTCTTGTTAATTACTATTGACAAAGACAATAATGACAAAGACAATAGTAATCTAAGACAAGACAGGAGATACTTATCCGTTTAGGATAGTAATTTATGAAAACATATATAATAATTTGAATTTAAACCTGTATAAATTTAAAACTATATTATATAATATAAACTTGTATAAATTATATGTGAATATTATATACTCATATACATATTCACTTATAAATGTATGCATATATAGGCACATATAAACTTAGACAAGCTTATTTAACATATAATGGTATAGAACATATAATATTCATATATGCCTATAGAAACCAGTGTTTCTATAGTCTATATGAAAGTAAGTAGCTCATAAGCTCCATGCTGAAAAACACTGTACCTCTTTCTGCAAACACGGTATCTTCCAGGAAATCTGTTGCAACCGTTCTTAAGCACCTAGAATGACCTTTTATCCACATTTTCTATGAATTGTTTACATTTGAAGGCATTGAGGAAAGAGGGGAATAGTAACAATGGGAGTTTAAGGAAAAAACATCCTGAAATTTTTATGAAAACACACATTTACAGTAGGTAAATATATAGTTCTTTATATTTGAACATACTGGGGTTGAACATGGCATACTCATAGACTTCTTCACACAGATCCTATCAAGAGGCTCAAAATACCTGATTATTGTTGCTGGTTTTGGTTAGAATGGCAAGAAGGCCATATATTTGATTTGAATAATGGCTGTAATGAACCACCACATCAAACCTATCCCAAAATAATATAATTACTCTCTCAAAATTCTAAAGATTAAAAGCCTAAAATCAAGAACAGAAAAAGGCTGTGTAATCACATCCAGACTATTTTAATTGCTAGAAATTCCTGGTGTTTCTTTTTGGGATTTAATAATACCATTTCCTGTTCCTTATGGCTTCTGATTTCATATGAAATTCTCTTTTCTGTGAATGTGTTTTAGTATGATGCCTCGACTTCATTGTAACTCGTGTTATATTAAAAGAACCATTGACTCAATGGAACTTAATTAAATTACCTTTTCATATATATGCATTCATATACATATATTCATAGTTTTCAAATACTGATAATTATGAATTCAACAGATTTGATGGGAAACTTTGCAAAGTACAAGAGTCACCTTGCTACAAATATGTTACAAAATATTTTAATTCTAGAAACATAAAACCTGAAGTAGCTCAATAGTTCATATTTTCTATTATGGTCTTACTATTATTTTCTACAGTAGTTTTACGTTATAAAAATTTCAATTGAAGAGTAACACCATTTAAAGATTAGATCTTCAATCCTTGACAAACTATACTTTAGCTTTTTTTTAACATACTAAAATATTAAGTGGTATTAAGAAAGCATCTGTTTGGAAAAAAAACAAATAAAAAAACACAAACAAATAAATATCAAAGGTCATTAAGCCTAAAATTTGTACTTAATTCTTTTGATCTTCTTTATTTTAATTCTTAAAAATTATACTTATTTACTTCTTTTCTGAATCAAAATTCAGGGGAAACACATCATTACAATTAGGAAGTTTTACAGGACAAAAGTAGCATCCTAAACTTGAGATTATACTGATCACCCAAACAAGAGACCAAACAGTTTCATTAATAAGTTGCTGTCTTGGCACCTGTGATAGAAGTTATTGGCATTATCTTGATTTAAGCTATGATGCCTTATGCTTCACATCACATAAGTACTCACTAACAACTGCGAAGTTTAGACTTAATTAGATAGTGTTGCTAGTGAAGTGTGATCCCAGGCCTTACCCTATATATTTTCTAGACAGAAGTCATTTCAAATTTACTTGTGATCCAAGTATGTTGGCACTTTACCTGTAATCCAAGGATGCAGCCAGCTGAGGCAGGAAGATCTAGAGTTCAAGCCAAGCCTGGGGTAGTAGAGTAAAATCTTTTTATTTTACATCCAGACCGCAGTTTCTCCCCCCTCCTTCCCTCCCCTCCCCTCCCACACTTCTACTTCTTCCTCCCTCAATCTACTCCTCCTCTGTTTCTGTTCAGAAAGGGGCAGGCCTGGGTATCACCAAGATATAGCATATCAAGTTGAGGTCAGATTAAGCACCTCCCCTTTTATTAAGGTAAGGGAATCCAGTATGAGGAATAGGTTCCCAAGAGCCTACTATAACATTAGGGACAGCCCCTGCTTCCACTGTTAGAAGTCTCACAAGTAGACCAAGCTACACAACTGTCAGAGAGGCTGGGTCAGTCCTATGCATACTCCCTAGTTGATGGTTGAGACTCTGTGAGTTCCTATGAGCCAGTTAGTTGTTTCTGTGGGTTTTCTTACAATGTTCTTTACCCTTCTGACTCCTATAATTCTTTCTCCTTCTCTTTTGCAGGGTTCTATTTACCTAAAACTGGGGGGGAAAAAACCACTGAATTTATCTAATGTTCATTTACATTTTTTCAACATAATATTTTTATTGATTATTTGGAAATTTAACCTCATGCACCCTGATCACACTCACTTCGCAGTCCTCCTAGTCCACCCACTCCCCAAAAGAACAAAGGAACAAATCCAATTTATGTTGCCCATATACTCACTGTAGCCCCTCAAGGGAAACTGAGTCCTTCCCTACCTCCACTCCTGCCAGCAGCCATCAACTGTGGAGTGCTAAACTCCAGCATCCTTATCACAGTTTTTAGGAGTTCCCTTTGATGGCTTTCTGTCCATACTTTTATTTTTAGGGGGGTGGGTTAGGTGTAGAGTGGATGAGGGTGGAGGTTTTGTCACAGTCCTCTGTGTCCCTCTTTCTCAAATATGAGTCTCCTGTCATTGACACCACTACAAAGGGAGGTTCCTTGCCCTTTACACTCAGGAGGAGCATGGATCATGGATTTCCACATAGTTTCTGGAGACAACATGGACCACAAATATCCCCATGGTCTAAAGTGTCAGCATATGCCACAAATCTTATGGCCTTCAATGAGAGTACAGGCCAACAACATCAATGGAGTCACCTGCCAAAGCATAGGCTATGGACACCATCATGGCCCTCAGTGGCAGCACAGGCCAAGGACATCAACATGGCCTCCTCCGGTGCTACACAAGCCACCAACACACTATGGTTCCCAGTGACAGCAAAGTTCATGAATATCAACACTGCTTCTGGTAGTGGCACAGACCAAGGACATCCATATGGCCTTTGGTGGCAATTGCTATAGTAGTTTTATGCCTAGCAATTATTAAATTGTAAGACTTTGATTTAAGAAATCCTATATTTTGTTTACCTTGAAAATTCCAAAAACAAGAAAGAAAT
>CABHPR010154712.1:23519-38653 GCA_902168415.1 Peromyscus melanophrys | reverse complement strand
GGATCTCCAAGTGTGGCTAGGAGTATTGCATTTTTAAGTATATTAGATTTAAAACTACTCTTAGATAAAAGATCTAAAAACGTCACAAAATAATTGCTTTCTAAGTTTAAGCAACATATGAGTTGGGGTGAGAAAGGATATGCAAATTCATGGTGTAGTATGGGGCAGTTAGCATTCAGACTTTTGCTTTTCAACCCCTGTGTTTCTGAGATCACTCCGGAAGCAGTGAGAGCAGGTGGCAGGACCACATGAGGGTTCCTCACTCCCAGCAGAGAATGTCCCTGCCACTCAAAGTCACCGGGGCTGGAAGAGCTCCTGTTGAGCCTTGCATCGTCTAACAGAACAGGGGGATGCACATTTGCAGGCGAGGGAGAGACAAACCTTTGTTTAGCTAATTGGTGCAACAAGAGTGAGCTATGTGCACTCTTGGAAGAAGGGCGCCAGGCGTCTAGGACCGGGAGAGGAATGGGTCAGTGTGCCTAGTTTTGTGTGTTAGTATTTGTCTGCAAATTGCAGTAAACAATCACAATTTGGTGGGATTGGGAAGGGATTGCCAGGTTGGAGGGTTCTGTCATCTGCATCTCTAGACTTACAAAATTAAAGGAAATGGTTCCAGGTGACAAGCTGTCCCCGGGGCCACTTCCCAAATACAGTTTCCACGCTGCACCTGCAGAGCGGAATCACAAGGAACAGTGGTTGGGGCTAGTCAGCACCCGGGGGGAGGCGAGGTTGTAGGGCTGGGGACGTAGGAGCCCCTGACCAGGCAGGAGTCAATGAACGCTGTGTTCCACCTGATCCGCACAGATGAGGGGTGTGCCCCAGGCTGTGCAAGCCACTCCTTGGGTGAGAGGTGACAAGGTCTGAGAATGGGAGCCAGCTGCTTCCAGTTGCTCCCAGACCTCTGTGTGCCAGAGCGGCTGGCCAAGGCCACTTCTTGAAATAATCAGCTGTCAGGCCCCTGGGACAGCAGGAGATGGGAGAGGCCTCCGTGCCCTGTAGTGAGCTGAGCCAGCGGCCTGACCACTAGGAGGCAGGATAGTATTGTTTAACCCACCCATGGGCATGCTCACTGAGGGGTCTGTGTGCAGGAGTCCCCTCCTCTCAGCCACTTACTGGTCTCGGTGGGAACCTGGGGAAGTTACTGGGCTTTTAGAGCCTCAGTTACCTCATCTATAAAATGGGAACAGTCATGTCTGTTGCTCTCTGGCACTTAGTAGGTCCACAGTAAATAGCAGCTATTATTTCACATAGAGAGGTGGCCATGATACTTGCTGTGTCAAACACCCTGAAGTCCTCTCCACTCACATACCACATAGGGAACAAAATTCAGTGTGGGCAGTTCAAGAGAAACAGCGTTGGAAATATGACCCTTGGACAGAAGTCCCCAGCTGCTCAGTTTGGAACAGGCTGAAAGGGATGAAGGGAGGCCACAGGGGGCCTGGGAGCCAACAGGCCTGGGAAGACCCCACTGAAGAAGAGCCTTCTCCACTGGGAAATAGAATAATGTGAGCCTGATTGTCTTTGGGAAGAAGCCTGGAGATTGTGTCCAGGCAAGAAGGCTAGGGCCTTGGTTTCTGTCTGGGACTGAGAAGACGGAGGGATCTGGGAGGGTAGGGACAGAGAGGACTCTGAAGAGGAAGAGCCAGTGGGTGTCCAATGTCCTTCTGCTGTTTCTCCCTTGCAGTTGGTAGCCTGAGCCTGTCCACCCAAGCAGCTGCTTCTCCCCGGTCGGTCTTGTGAGAGTCACCAGTGCCAGGGAATGGATTCCACCAAGAGGCATTCCCACAGAGTTTATAGCGAGTGCCCAGGTGAAGAATGACTGCCTCTGCCTCATTTACCCTCCCAAACTTTCTAACTCAAATTACCGCACGTCATTTGCATCCGTCACCCTAACCCCAAGTAAATGGGAGATGGGCCGATTCTCACTCTAGTCTCTGCCAGTCAGGAATCCTCCTTAATAGAAAGAGGAAATGTGGAAAAATGTGGGCGCCAGCCCCTCCATGTTGTACACACTTAAAAATCCAGTATTTTTTAGAAAATTCCAGTTCCTGGGCTTTCCTTACATGGAGAAAGTGGCTCCGGGCTCACTCTCTCCTCAGTGGTCAATGTTAGTGGCGTCTGAGTGCTTTGACAGGCATTGGCACTCTGTTTGTGGAAGTAGCACACACCAGACCCCCTCCTGGAGATTGCTTGAACTGACCCTTTACCTTCCAGAAGGAAAAATGGGTAAGAGGGGCTCCCTCTGGGCTCCATGGCTCTCAATTGGCAGAGGCTAGGGCTCACCCTCCTGATTGCCACCTTCTGTTTTCCCCACAATGATCTGGTTCCCTTCACCGTCCATACATGGTGTCCTAAGTGAGAGAGGCAGCAGAATGGGATGCTTACCAAACGTGCTTGGCATGGCTAACCTCTGGGCTGGCCTCGTGTCCTTTGGGATGGTGACACAGAATCTAATAGGTGACTCTGAGTTTTCAAACAACAGTTTAATTATGTTCCTTGCCCTCGCTTTTAAAAGACGGGAAGGAATGTAACATATTCCCCACTAAACGATTAACATTTAATAAAAAGTTTGAATGCTATCCAGAGAAGGAGGCTCTGAAGAACAGTTGCTTCCCTGAGGGCTTGGGATGGCCAAGGTTTCACTGAAATCGCTCTCCTCCTGGGAACATCTGCGACTTCCTCGGAGCACCTCACGTGTGCCCATGCACTGTGATCTTTCCAGTTTTAGATTTTAATGTTTCAGTCGTGGAATTCTCCTTCAGATGAAATCTTACTTCAAACTCCAATGTACAAAAATAGAGGAAGTCTTGGGGGAACCTGGGAAAGAGGAGGAATCTCCAGACCCTCCCTTCAAACTCCTCCCCTCCACCCAACCCCCCCCACCCTCAGGCAGCTACCAGCCTAGGTCAGGGTGCTGCTCTCGATCCTGCTCTCTTCTCTCTCTCTCTCTCTCTCTCTCTCTCTCTCTCTCTCTCTCTCTCTCTCTCTCTCTCTGTCAGAGAATCATCAAGATATGGGGTGAGACGTGGACTCATCAGTCTCACATTGACCTGTGAACTAAATTTGAGCTGAGACCCAAGAAGGTACATTTTAACACAAGCATTTAACCGCAACTCCCCTCCCCCCCCCCCCCCCCCCCGCAATGGCCATGCCCTCAAAATGACCTTTCTGTCCTCTGGAGCTTGATGCTGCCACTTTGGGCTTCTAGAGAACCGGGTCTATAGTTCACACCCCTGAGTCCCATGATGCTACTGAGGAGGGGCAACTACCCTAGTGTTATCATCTGCACAGAGGAGAAAGTGGCTGAGCCCTGGGCTTCCTCCACAGTGAGTTCCACTTTCTTCCTTTCACACCAGACTGGACAGAGAGAGGGACAGCTGTGGCTGTGGAAGCCCAGGGACACATTCTACCAAAGGTGGGGTCCCCTTATGAGGCCAATCATTCTCAGTGTTTCCCTTCTTCAGGGAAGGGGGGAGGAGTCACTCATTGGGTAGGAGGCACAGCCAGATGGAGCTGGCTTTGGCGACTTGCCCTGTTTCTCAGGCCCTGGCCTGTCATGAGAAGTGGAAAGCACGTGTGTAAAAATGACAGCTGGAGGGGTGGCAGGTGTCCTCTCACACAGTGACAGGGTGACTGTCATAGAAGGAATTTGTTGCATATTTCAAAGTACCAAGAAGAGAGAACTTGGAATGTTCTCACTACAAAGAAAAGATAAACATTTGAAGTGATTGAAATGTTAATTACTTTATTTTGGCTGTTATTCACTGCATATATGTGTTGAAGTATAATGCATCCCAGAAATATTTCAATGAAAAGTACTTTAAAGTGTTTCAATGCAAAGCAAAACTTTAAGAAAGAAAAAAGAAATCGTAGCTGTCAATGGACCCAGCAGGATGTCAAGGCCAGGGCTTCACACACTGAGAGCTGGTATAGCTACTCTGTGTCTCACAGAAGCCCAGCTAGACGACTGTCCTCCTGAACCTCTCTGGCCTGGTTCACCGAAGCATCTAGGCCATCAGACATCAAGGGTCTCCAGGACAACTGAGTCTGATATCACTCCGCTGGCAAGACCTGGTCCTGAGCACAGACTTTGACCCAGAAGAGCCACTCTAGTGGACCAAAGGAGGATGAGTCCACGGTGGTTCAGCCCTCCATGCCCTTCCTGGAGCTCTCGTGTGGTAGATGGCTCTTTTGTTACATGGCATCATTCTTCTCTGCTGGAAGGAGGTCTGGGGGTCCCAAGCCACCAGCAGTGGGGGTAGTGGGCCCAGCCTCCATGTTCCTTTGTACTCTAAGCCTCTCTGAGAGGAAAGTCAGTTGAGAAGGCCAGCTGGCTCCAGTGTTTGCCTCTGCTAACCCCAAACAGGATCACAGCTTTGAAGAGAGCATCCTTCTGCCTTCTGGCAGTGGTACTAATGGCTCCCATGCCCTTTACCGCATCCTCTAGAGCTGCACATACTCTCTCTGAGAGGGGCAGGGGCCTTTGCATGAACAGACAGCCCTAAAAAGGAGCTTCCAATGACTGTGACTCTGAAGACAAGAGGTTCTGTATCCCAGAACTGTCAGGAGGCGACTCCTGGATTGAAGAGATGACATTCAAGAGTGGCAGGGTGGGGGTGGGGGAGTGGGCACCAGAAAGTAAAGCTCCATTTAAGGGAAAGAGGGAGAGGGTCTAACAGGAAGGAGGGCATGAAGGGAGGCCATGTCCCAAGCCTCCCTTCTCTTTGGGCTCTGCATTTCCAGCCCCGTCACTTACTGCCTCCTCCCTCTCCAAGCTTGGCATGTACTGTTACCTCCGCCTTCCCTCTCCTTCAGAGTCTGGAGCCTCTGGTGAATGAACCTCTTTCCACCCTATGCCCAAGTCCTGACATCCTTCCATGTGTCAGTCTTCTGCGTTGTTTCCTGAGTCATTCTCCATGGAGTCTGTTTCTCACTGGCCACCGACCTTTCCTCAAGTATTTCCAGAGTCCCATACGGAGCCTGCCACACAACTGGAGCTCAGTTCAACTTGGCAATTGACTAGTGGGACTGAAGCATGTCACACATGCTGGTTGGGCGTTCCCGAGCCTGTTCTACATGCAGAGCTGTGCTCCGAGGTGAGTAAGACACACGTGGCCCTGAGGCTAAGGAAGATTACTTGACAGAGACTCAGAAACAAACACACAGGTAGAGTTGAGACGAAGTCCAGCGAAACACTGGGAGTTAGAAGAGCCAAGAGTGGGAGCCTGAGATATTTGGTGGCTCAGGTGAACCACAGGGGGCGGGGGGTGGACCTGAAGCGTCAGGTGTAGAAAGTAGGGAGGGAAGTTGGGGTGTAGTGAGGACATGAGGGACCTTGAGGGCAAGTGCTGGGCCTTGAAAAGGAACAAGCAGAGGATAAGTTGTGGAAGCTGAAGAAGAGGGTAAATGAGAGCCTGAAGGGAGCAAAGAGCCGCCCAACCTGCTAGCAGAGCTTCCCCTGGAACAGTGTGGTTGACACCTGCTGTCCTGGCAGATTAATGCCACAACAGCCTAGTTTGGGTAATAATGGGTGAGGTCATTTGCTGGCAGGCCACGTGAACACACCAGTATGTGTGTGTGTGTGTGTGTGTGTGTGTGTGTGTGTATGGACACGTGTGTTTATGTGTGTAAACATATGCACGTGCAAATATCTCCTAAGCATAGCAGAAGATCCGGGAAGAAAAGCTGAGGCCAAAGTCTGTAAAGTGATGGCCATGAAATCACAGCCAAAAAGACCAAGGAAGAACATCGAGAAGCAGATTGACCAAGGATGTCATTGAAAACCTTTCTGACTGGGGAAAGTAAAAAGCAAGAAGAAGAAAACACAATCGAAGAAAAGCAGGCAAGGAAGAGAGCTGGCTCCTTGCTGGGCAGAGCCTGAAGGAAGATCCAGAAGTGGGGCCTGTTGAGAACCGCGCGTGGAGCAGGACTGGGCAAACGCAGAAGGAGCGAGGCTGCCACAAGGCCTCTTGAACAAAGAGCTAAGCAAATTGTAGACAAGAATGAAATGAAGCATTCTTCAGCTGAGCAGGAAGGGGGAGCAGTCAGGCTTTGCATTTTATGTGTCTTTGTGGGTAGAAGAAGCTGGCCTACAAACCCATCTCCTTTATTGAACACACCCACCAAGTTAGGAAGTGTAGAACAGAGAAGAAATCCAGGACCTGATGCAGGACATAACCAGAGGCACCTCTATAAATCATTATACAAGATGTTGTGTTTACAGAGGATCATTATGTAGAAGATCATGTACACGTATATAGCATATATATAATATACACTGTGTATAATACTATACATTGCATATGTATAAGTAGATGTGGCCGAAATCCAAGGGCAAAGGGAGAGGCTGGAAATTCAGTCCTGTTAGAAGAGTGGTGTGGACAGTAGGTGTGGTAGGAGAGGAGGGAAGAGCCACTGTCTTTGGGATGTGTAGGGCAGGAGAGGAGCTATTTGATATCGTGATGGGGAGAAGGGTAGAGAGTTTGTAGGGCAGATAGATGACATGGCTCTAAGTCTCAGGCTGCCAGACACCATGGTGCCGGCCTTGTTTATTGAGTACTCACTGTGGTGCCTGCTTGTTCTAAATGCTTTACAAAGGTTAATACTTACATTTAACTCTCCCCACAACTGTAAGGGATGGACACACTTTACAAGTCAGGAAGGGAAATTTCGGCACAGACAGATTTTCTAGGTGCACACAGCTAGTCATGACAAAATTAGAATTCAGGTCCAGGGAGTCAGTTCCAGAACGCACATTCTCAGTGGCGACATCCTCTCATACTCTGGCTTTGGTAAGCTCAGAGTGGCTGTTGTCGCTGGGCCACCAGACGGGAACAGGTCTTGAAATCTATCGAGTGCCAATTCTCTTGGTGGGGAAACCTCCTGAAATCCACCTTGAAGCCTGAGTGTACTCGTCCGTGAATACAGCCATGATGTACCCACGCCAGGAAAGTATGAACTAACCAAACGTCTGCAAAGTGGTGACCATTAAACCACGATGTGAAAGACTGACCCCACGTTGCAAACACTGAGGCTAGGGAAGAGGCTGCCAGAAGCTGGCCATTTGACAACTTTACTAGGATTGAGTCGGGTACTTGTGTGTACCTGAGATCCTGGACACTCCTGCTTTCTTCAACCCCTGCTGTTCCCAAAGGAGCAACCTAGTCTTTCATCTCATAATCCAATGGATTGCCCTCGACAGCCTGAAGAAGACTTGCTGTGTGCTGGGGTTCACTTTAGATGTGTTGACTGGCAGAGAGGCGGAGGGGAGGGAAACACTTGTGTACACAGGGAAGGCCCTCTCCCAAGCAAGGGAGGGGCTGCCCTGCACAGGATGCCTCCCCCTCTCCCCTGTCTGCCCACCCCGACAGGACCCCGCCAAGGTCTGGGTGCAAGAACAGAATGTTCAAGTGGCTGAAGCTTCATGGAGGAGCCCACCGTGTGAAGAGGGGACATGTGATTTGTATACATGTGCATCCGTGTGAGCATGTACCTGTATCAGGGCCACATTTAGGTCCAGTGTGTACCAGTTCTTCCTGGCTCCTCTCCACTTCCCCAGTGGGGGACCATCTCCAACTAGGCCAAGTGACTTCCTAGGAAGTTGAGGCCTGAGGATTGGAACTTGGGTGGGTTTGGCCTTGGGGTCAAAGCCCATAAATGGCACTCTGTTAAGCTCCCTTATTGACGTTTTATCCCTGGCCCAAGTAAATCTTACCTACTTACAATGATTGTATTTCATTAGAAACAAAGTGTTTTTTGTAGACTGTGCTGGTGAAAACCACTCTAAAAACCTATGTCTCCATTATGTCTGTGCTTTCTAAAATTAGATGGATGTGGATTAAAACTACTAGGTCCACGATTCAGCAAGTCGCTCAACCTCTTTGTTCCTGGGTCTAAAACAAAAACAAAAACAAACTTTACTTTTTTTATTTCATGTGTGGGTGTTTGCCTGCATTCTACTGTGTGGCAGTACCCATAAAGGCCAGAAGAGGGCGTCAGATCCATTGGGACTGGAGTCACAGATGCTTGTCATTGTGTGAGCGCTGGGAATTGAATCTGGGTCTTCTGGAAGGGCAGCTAGCGCTCTTAACCACTGAGCCATCTGTCCCGCACTGCACGATCTCTCCCCTCCTCCAGCCCCCACCACCGTCTTTTAATCTGTACAACAGTAACGTCTCATATGCCTTGGCAGGTTACAGACAGGAGTAATTAAGTGCTTAGAGTGTAGCGGGGTCTGCATAAACAGTAAATCTTATCATTAACAGAACCAAGACGCTGCTCCGCAAAAGTGACTGGTAAAGGAGTTCTTTGAAGTGAAAGGTCGTTTGTGCAGTCTCCTGTCCGTTCCTGAGGCCGACTGTAGAGGCCACTCACCTCCACGTCTCTGTTCAGCACTCTCCTCCTTAACCCAACTGCGGCTTGCGCCAGCGGCAGGCAAGACTATCGTCTGCCACATTCGTCATCAGGCTTGATGGATAGTATTCCCAAGTTAATGCCATAAATGCTGTTTGGAAATTACAAGTCCATGCTGCTGGTGGTCTGGAACAAAGAAAGAATTAATTTATAATCATGAATATAAATTTCATAGATAGTATTATTGTCACTTAGGGGTTGAGTTATGGTGCGTATGGGGAGTGGCCTGTGGAACAGAAACCCATGTGGATATAACTCAGTGCAATTCCAATGACAATAGTTATATCTATCATTTTGTTATAAATCTATGGATGTCCAGTATTAAGTGAGCAGGCATTACCTCCAGACCATGCAAGGAGTGTCAGCGAGACCTGGGAGCTTCGTTTAAGGGACCGCAAGCCCTGTTGATTCATGATGAGGAGGAGCAGAAAACAGATGTTAGAAATTCTTGACTTGACTTCAAATGCCTAAGTCCACCAGCCAGTGTGTTCCAACCTCTAAGAATTAAAAAAAAAAAAAAAAAAGTACATGGCATACCCAGGTCTTTAAAGATATATCTTTTGCCTGTATTTTTTTTTTTCTCAAAAACGTTGTTTCTGAACAGAGACTTATTTACTAATTGCAGACAGAATGGGGATTGAAAGAGCAGCAGTCTCGGTGGAGCGAGCGTGCGTTGGAAGGCCTCTATCTGCTATGAATCAGGCAGTATATTTTCCTGTTAATCTATATTGGTTCCCTCCCAAAGGCAATTGACCCTGGGGGGAGGTAAAAGAGCGAAGCTGAGCACCACTGAGCTAGCTTGTAACTGGCGTTGGAAGTGCCCTGCTGGGGAGAAGAGCACGGAAATATCACAGGGAATAGCTCGTGGAGAAAAGGAGATGCTTGCAGTCAGTGGGAAGTAATCTTGCCAAGTGCGGAGTTATCCAGTTAACCTATTGTTCAACATAATGAAAGCACAGGCCTATTCGGGAGTGTGTTACAGTATGTAGTTTGTCAATTACCCAATCAGGGGGCATTGCTCATTCAGCCAGGATTGAAGGCAATACCCATACTATTTTATTACTGTTAAGCCTCAACTTGGCATATTTTTATATAGACTATAGGGTGTTTAATAGCCATGCAGAGCCAGAGCAGTCCTCATTCTTTCTGCTTTGAGTCCATTGTCAGTGGGATGCCTTCGTTTTGGTCCTTGCAATTAGGGTGTGATAATGTGTAGTATTTTAGACTTGAAAATTCGTGGGAAGATAGGGGATGTGAGAGAGACAAGAGATGTCTCTCAGTGTTCCAAAAAAAAGGGGGGGGGGTAGGAGCAGACAAGCAGGATGTGAGGAAACAGCTTGAGAGGCTGGGTCACTGCTAGACTCTGGAAGGTATCCTGGGTCTGCTTTTACGGGCTTTCGTGTGGACACTAAAAACTCTTTCACCCAATGAATCCCAGTGTTTACTAAAAATGAGAGTGCATTTAAAAACCTCTTAGGAAAATCCCTGCCAAGTCAAGGTAGAGCATGGGTATACTTAAAAATCATCATTTAGAAAGGCAATTTCAAAATTTATTTTTCATTCAGTAAGTTCTTATTAAGATTGGCCAACTATCTTGTTTTCAAATATCATTCCAGAGCACATTTAGCATCCGTCTAGTATTGATCACCAGGAGCCTTACAGCCTGCTAGGGATTTAGAAAGGAAAATATTGAAAATTCTTCCGTTTTGAAGACTACGGAAGAAATGTCCACAGTAAAGCATTTCGAAACCTCGCCTATACCAGTCTGTTCAGTGGTGTCAAACATTTTTTGACTTTGATAGAAATGTATTGAAGGTCAAAGCCATCCCTTAATAGTCCACACTTGTATTTAATAACCTGCCTCCATGTCAAAAGACACTTCCATCCTATCCTAGTTACAAGGAGTGCCGTGCACGGCCAGCCAGCCACCCCAGGTGCACACCAGACCTGTCCATGTTATTCCATATTCTGTCCATTCCAGGGAAAGGCTAAAGGAGACAGAGGGTACGGATCTTGTTAGGTGCAGCCCCCGACACCATCACTATCAATTGTCTTTCTCTGGGGCTGATCACCACCTCAATTATCTAGTGTCCAGCCTACCTGATAGGTTTTTGCAAACTATAACTCTTCTGTCGATGAGCATGGAATAATGACAGCCAGGGGCAAATGGACAGAATACAGAGGAGATAAACCCCCAAATAAAATACACGAGTCCATCTCTGCATATAGACATCCACCGTGCTTCCAGTACCAAGGGAGTCACCATAATGTATAGCTGGGGGCTCCTTTGCAGGCTTATTGAGATTGTGCTAAATACGCTGAGTAAATTAGAGTGGGTGGTTGGCTAGTTCCATTTTATCACCTCAATGGAAATATAACAAATATTAAAAACGTTGTGATATGTCCAATGAATGTAAATAGAATTTTACTCAAATCATTACATTTATAATTTATATTAAAAAGTATTTTAAACTTTAATAGGGACCCTTCCTTTAAAGGAAGATAAATTTTTTTAAATGATTCCAAAAGACACTCAATTTCAACCTGAAATCATGAATCGAGGAGAAAAGTAAAACACACTGTAAAGTAAGCCAGGCGTCACAATGATGTGTGTTTTCAGCTCTACACAGCTTGTACAACACGAGAAAATAGATTTTAGTACAATATTAATTGAACCTTTCCCTGTTGTGGTTCAGGAGGTTAATTTGAAAAGAATACATTACCAATATATTTATAGCATTTGAATAAATTAAAATTACACTTCACACATCAGTAACACAGCTGTTAAATAATATTTTTATTCTATGTAAATCCCATCCATTCATCTCTGTTGTATAATAAATGACCATAATTAAGGAGCTTCATTGGGAGGAAGGTCATTGGTAATCCTGCAATTCCTCATTGGTGTAGAGAGAGAAAACAGAACTGTTTGTGATGAATGTATTCAACCTTTGCATACTTTGCTACTTTCGACCATGAATTAAAATGCAGTTGGAAATTAAGTTCTTCATTTCCACAGCATTTTTAATCTGCTGTGTTTATTTCTTCTTTTAGTAACTAGGACTTCTGGAAGTGACTATTTTTCTTTTTGTCTGCAAATACACACACACACACACACACACACACACACACACACACACACACACACACCAGCATGCCCAAGACAGACTGCCCTCTGTCACATAAATCAAGCCTGAAATCTTTACAATTTCCTTAATTTTCAGTCCTTCATTTCCTTCTAAGAGGAGCTGTGATCTTCACATTGACCTCAACTTGTGGCATGAACGGAACTTGCTGGCCTTACTTCTGGGCCAGCTCTCCCCTCCCCTGGTCACCGGGGAAGGCGTTTTGTAAATTTCTTCCCTGAAAGCCTCTCAAGCTCTCACCCAGAAAGTCTTCAACACCATCCTCCAGTGCAAGGATGAGAGCTGTTTTTCCTAAAGGGGCTGAAGACACATGCAAGTGAACTTGAATGTTAAAAGCAATGGGCCAGTGGTAAATAAATTACAGAGAAAGGAACAAATTAAGACATTAACAAAGCTGGCTGGGGCTTAATTCATCTGCTGTCCCGTGTCCTCCTAGCCTGGAGCTGTGCATTTTGGAGCCTTTCTTGTAGCAGACAGGTCTTGGGCTCTGCCTATGGAAATAAGAACCAACGACTGTTAATTCCTAATGAGAAAAATATCCAAGTGAGCAGTATTCCCTGTGTGTGCCATAAGGGCTTGTAATTGAAAGGTCTTTGGAATAAAGGGTTCCAAGCAGAGGGAATTCCTTTTAATGAAGCTTGGATTTAGTCCCATTATTCTAATAAAGTGTAATCAATTGGTGCTGACTATCTGAAGGTCTAGTTCAAACTCTGATTAGACCTTGGTTGTTTTTAAGGTGACGGGCAAGAGGGAGAGAAACACACGTTAATAGGCTTTTGGGTCAGTGATCCACACTTCCTGAAGCAAGTCAGACTTGGAAGAGGGTAATTTGGAAGCTGTCTTAGCATAAATCCGAAGGAAGGCTGTGCTGTCCACAGGGAGCCAGGCCCTCAGCACTCCCCAAGACATGCTCTGGGCCGATTTTGCCCTTAATCCAATTTACTCAGCCGAATAAGTCCCACTGCTTCAGCTTGCCAACAAATTAAAATCCAGCTTCATAAAAACACCTTGAATTTGGAAGGTATTGGCTGGCCCACTGGACTTGAAACTTCATTTATTCTGGCTAACTTCTCAATTATCTCCCCAGCAGTGGAGAGGTGTAAAAGTGCACAAATCGATAGCGTTCTATTCCCGTTCTATTGGAAAGGGAAAAATTAATGAGATAGGACACTCTCTTAATCAGAAATAAATGTTTTAATTCAGATAATGACATAGTTTTCCCTCTCTGAAGGATGACAAATGCTGGGCTGTGCCCCCAGCAGAAGCAGTTTCAATTTTATTGTAAATATAAAAGGTATTGATCGGAGAGATGCACAAACCCCATTGCTTACAAAAGCCATTCAGGGGGACTGGGAAAACTATTAAGCACTGGGTCAGAAATCAATAAACAACACTGAAATGTAGCAGAGGTCGCCCGAGGCTTTGTGGCATCTTTGAAAGCCAAGTGGCAGGAACAGTGACAGAAATGTCTCTTGTGGAACAATGTTGGGGATGAAGAGGGTCAGATGTTTAATCTCTTCAGTGGTTTGACAGGTCTGGGAACAGAGTGAGTGTAGTCTTTCACAGCTGTCTTTGATTTAAATACATGCTGATTCATCCCCCCCCCCCCACGCTGACAACTGTATTTATTGGCTTTGGGGTGCCGAAGTGTATTGGCAGGCAAAGAACCACGGTGTACATTGGAAGGCAGAGCAGTTTGTGGTTATTCAAATGAACCACACCTTGATGCCCTCTCTCTCTCTTCAAGAAAACACACACACACACACACACACACACACACACACACACACACACGTACACACACCCCTCTTTAAGCACACCAATAGAGGGAAGTACAGCCCACCACACCAGCTGAATCTTGTATCAGAACAAATACAGGGCAGAGGATGGAGCAAGAAGAATTTTTTGGTAACAGCTGGCTAAATGTAATATTTCTTCTTCTGGGTTTTTAATTTTAACACTTGCTTTACATTCAAATGTGGTTTGGGCTTCCTTGTCTTAAGCCCTTTATCATAGGTTAATATATTCACCCATCTAGACCACCTTCTTTTCTTATATCGTATTTGGGGGAAGTGGGGCTATAATTAATCATTTTCTCCCCAGCCCACCTCCCCGAGCGCTCTCTGTAGTTTTGAAACTAGAAGATTAACTCAGATTAAAGACCATTCTTACATCTTGAATAGAATTGGGTGGAACCTTTAAATAACATCAAGACAGTCGTTGAACTAAAACACATGTTTTATTGCAGGAAATGCTAGCCAAGAAGTCCCCAGTGTGGAGGAAAATTGCAGAGGGGAAGAGTTCCATGCATGGAGGTGGAATCCAATTTTTCTAATCAGACATTGATTTGAAAGGTTTCAAGCCGAGTATTGAAACTTTTAACAACATCGTTTCTGAAGCAGAGACCAAGCGTCACTCCCCACAGGTACAGGAGCTGAGCCTTGTGTTGCTGGAGACTCTGCTCCTCTCTTGACACCGTATGATTATGAGATTGGTGGGGTCAGGCTGCCCATCAGCAGGTGAAGTGTGCAGCTGCTGAGGATTTGAGTTTCATCTCACCTCAGATATGATGTCAGTTTCGTGTCATTTTCATCCCCGAGAATGATTTGAGAGCTCTTCGTGTCCCTGTTATTGCGGTCACTTGACCTCAGATGTAACTTCTGTCGAATACCATCATTTTAACAAAGTCGGATAGTCGCCCCTCCCTAGCCGGGCCTGACCTTTCCATCCTGCCTCTCCCGATTGGCTCGGAGGGGTTTTGTTGCCCCCTCCGTTCTCAACAAATGAATGTAAGGCCTCAATGAATTGGCTCACACTGGAAGTTATAGTTTTTCATCTCCACGAGCATTTTAGAAACGGAGCCCCACCCTTCTCTTCTCTGGCCCATCCTGCAGGCATCTATTGCTCCTTTTGTATTGGGATTCTAAAACATAGAAAATGTCTTTCTGCTTAAAAAGAAGACTGGCAATTCTATATTTGTCACCTAAAGCAGGGATGACAGCCCTAACTTTCTGTCTGGGAGCTGTGTCTTCTATTCTCACAATTTGTTGCACCCCGGGCCTGTGTCTTATAAGGATCTTATGTCCTTTCAAAGCATTGTTCTTAAATTTTCACCAAAAAAAAAAAAAAAAAAAAGAATAGGATATCAAGGAATTTTAAACCTCATACTAGAACGTTTCCTTATTTTTGGGCCCCTGTGTTAATTAAGGAACTCGTAAACAGATAGTAAAGGAGTTGAACATCCTACTCCTCGGTGCGGGAGAGAATTGGCTACCTTGGGAAAGTTTAGGGGAGCCTATTCCAGCTCACACAGCAAGTGTGAGACAGATGTGGGACCTGAGCCTTTACTTCACAAATCACTCTCCTTTGCAGCCACACCCGGCTAGTGCCGTCCACACCTCTCCCCTCACCATCCCAGGTTAGCACATCACAAGTGCCTGGCTTCTGTATCAGGGGTCACACACTTTTCCATAAAAGAGTCAGATGATAAATATTCTTCAAACTCTAAATATGTCACTTTCTCTTTCTAACACACACACACACACACACACACACACACACACACACACACACACA
>CABHPR010154712.1:12509-23509 GCA_902168415.1 Peromyscus melanophrys | reverse complement strand
ACACACACACACACACACACACACACACACACACACACACACACACACCTACTCCCCAAACAAAAAATAAACCTTTTAATATTCATAGATTCTGGGCTATACAGAACCATGTTTTAGTAAGCAGATTTTGGTTTTGTTGTTGTTTTAACTAATTTGTGAACTAGAAGGTACTTAATACATGATGGTTGATTGTAAGATAAATGTAGAGAGTAAACAAAATGAGATTATTGAAAGTACTTCCCAAATCAGGCAGTGGTGGCACACACCTTTAATCCCAGCAAAGGCAGAGGCAAAGGGATCTCTGAGTTTGAGGCTAGCCCAGTCTACAGAGTGAGTTCCAGGACAGCCAAGGCTACCCAGAGAAACCCTGTCTTGGAAAAAAAAATAAAGTACTTCCCATATCACAATAAATACTGGTAACTGCTATTCGTCTCTCCGTTATTGTACCAAAGTATTCAAGATAATTAACTTCCAAGAAGGGTTGATTTGGCTCAAGTTTCTGAGGTCTCCATTCATGGTCAGTTGGTTCTCTTGCTTTGGGGCCTGTGGCCAGGCAGCACACCATGGTGGGAAGCTACTTATGCCATTGTGGGTAGGGAGGGTAAGAGAGGAAGTAGAATGCATTGGGGGTAATCACTTCACATCCTGAAGACCCCCCGGCTAGACTCTGACTCCTCAAGATCCCATCACCTCCTACAGACAGGGAAGCAAGTCTCTAATGCAGGAACCTTTGTGGACAACCAGGAACCCTGCAGCAGGGATTCTCACCTCTGTGGATCTTTATTCTTTTAATATTTCAATTGCTTTATTCCCCTACCATGTTAAATTCTACAAAACAAGAATCACTTTTAAAAAACTTAGACTTAAAATGTTTTTGATTCATGTGTGTGTGTATGCTTGTGTATGTGTATGTGTGTGTGTGTGTGTGTGTGTGTGTGTGTGAGAGAGAGAGAGAGAGAGAGAGAGAGAGAGAGAGAGAGAGAGAGAGAGAGAGAGAGAGAGAGAGAGAGAGAGAGAGAATGCATTTGCATATGCCTGTAGAGATCAGAGGACAGCTTTGGATCAGTTTCCTCCTACCATGTGTGCTCCGGGAATCAAACTCAGGTCATCAGACTGGCTGCAAGCACCTTTATCTGAGCCATCTCACCAGGCTGATTTTAACTTTTTAATCGGCATAAGAAGTATTGGGTTTCATTATGGTGGTTTAGGCAAATATGAACTGGTTTTGTTGATCTGCCTCCCCCTCTTCTTCATATTCTCTGCCTATCTTCATACATTTCCACCTTCAGGGTCTACTTATCCACTTGCAAGTCACCTGTGTTTGGTTACACATGTTCCCCCTTCCTCAAAACACAGGGGAGCGGGGAGAGAGGGAGGGAGGGAGGGAGAGCTGAGATCTGCATGTGAGAGAGAGAACTTTCAGTATTTGGTTTTTAAGTCTGGGTTCAGCTAATACTTCCAGATTCATACATTTCCCTGCAAATTTCAGTAAACAAAATTTCATTCTGTATATGTACCATATTTTCACTATCTATTTATCTGTTGGTGGTTGGCTAGGCTGATTGCATTTCCTTGTGATTGTAGACAGAGTAGCAATGAACACCCATGTACAATATTTGTGTGGTAGGATATAGAGTACTTTGGGTATATGCCCAGGAGTGGCCACATGAGAGTCTTGTTTTAGTTTTCTCGAGAAGCCTCTGTACTGATTTCCCTATTGGCCGTGCTGGCTCGGGCTTCCACCAGCAGTACAAGGGGCTTGTCCTTCTCAGCATCCTCTTCAGCATTTGTTGTTCTTTGTTTCCTCAGAGACAGTGTTCTGGAGTTCAGAGTGATTTTAATTTGCACTTCCCTGATGGCTAAGGATACCAAACACTTTAAAAAATATTTATGGCCCATTGGGTTCTTCTTCTGAGACCTGTCTTCATTTTGGCAGCCTGTTCATTAATTGGCAGTTTAGTTCTTCGGTGTTTAATTTTTATGGTTCTTTATGTATTCTAGACACCAACCTCCTGTCTGAAGTGTAAGTGACAAAGATTTTCTCCTATTAAAATTTTTTATTACATTTTTGGTTCTTTATTGTGTGTGCAATTGTGTGCGTGTGTGTGTGTGTGTGTGTGTGTGTGTGTGTGTGTGTGTGTGTGTGTGTACATGCAGCAGTCAGAGGACAACTTTTGGGAATTGGTTTTCTCTTTCTTCAATGTGGGTCCCAGGGATAGAACTCAGGTGGTCAGGCTTGTCAGAAAGCAGCTGTATCTGCTGAGCCATCTTGCTGATCCATGTCTTCTCCCATTCTGTAGGGCCTGTGTTCTCTCTGCTGATAGTTGTGTTTGCTGTGCAGAAGATTTCAACTTCATGTCATCCACTTTGCCAATTCTTGGAATTATTTCCTGAGCTATCAGGGTCCTTTCAAGGAGTTCTTGTCTATGTCTGTATCTTGAAGTTCTCCTCCACAGCAGTCTCAGTGCTTCAGGCTTTAAATTGAGATTTTTGATGTATTTTGAGTTGATTTTTGTGCAAGGTAAGAGATATGGTTCTAGTTTCATTCTTCTGCAGATGGACATCCAGTTTTTGCCAGCACCATTTATTAAATAGGCTGTCCCCCTTTTTTTTCAGTGCATGTTTTAGCCACTTTTTCAAATACTTGATGCCATATCTGTGTGGGTTTATGACTGGTGCATCTATTCTGTTCCATTGCTCTACATGTTGGATCTAGCCCAACTGTTTGTACCAGGGCTCAGTGATCTAAATGTACTTGCTGCTCTTCCAGAGGACTCAGGTTTGATTCCCAGTACCCACAAGGTGGCTCATAACCACCATGTAACTCCAGTTCCAGGGAATACAGCGCCCTATTCTGGTTTCCAAGGGCACTGCACACAGTTGATGCACAGACACACATGCAGAGAAAACACCCATGCACATAAAATAATGAAAATAAATAATTAAAAGAAAGAAAAAAGAAAGATGATATGGGCCAATGAATCCATGTTTGAAGAGCATAGCAACCACCATGAAACCTAAATTTTACTTTTTCAGTTTTTCATGAATCATGTGATGTGAGGGGTATTAGATCATTTTTTTTAAATGTAGAAAATGGCAGTTTTTGGTTTAACCTAATATCCTGGTCTTGTCACACCACCAAACAGGTTTGTATTTGACCTCCAGGTTAAGAGCAACTGTTTTTGAAAAAAAATTAATTTTATTTTTATTTTATGTGTATGATTATTTTGCTTGCATGTATGTCTGTGTACCACATGCATGAAGTGCCTGTGGAAGCCAGAAAGGGCACTGAATCTCCTGTCATTAGAGTTACAAATGGTTATGGGCCACCATGTGGAAGCTGGGAACTGAACTCAGGTCCTCTGCAAGAGCAGTACATGCTTTTAACTGCTGAACCATCTCTCCAGCCCCCAAGAGCCATTGCTTTGGTTGGGATTATTGCTCATCTTCTCATCCAAGGAAGTGGCATGAAGAAGCCAAGTATACTTCCCCAGGTCATGTATTCAGCTAAGTGTGGGGCTTGGGGGCCTTGTCATAGACTCCATTTGCACCACAAAGGTAAAATCTGGAGGCTCACTGGCCCACTTCATCTCCACTCCATGCTGACTTCTGGCTTCAGCATCATTATCTGGCTTTGGGTAGTTTGAGTACTGGGATGAAGAGGAAGGGGTCAGGGAATGGCAATGGAGCTAGTAACCTGTGAGAAACGGGATAGCTTTTGACTGTGGTCCTTTGCAAATTGTAGGCCTATAGTTGATTGAACAACTTGACTTTCTAATCTCATTAATTTGGAGGTAACCAAGACAAGTCCTAGCATCTGACTGAGCTTGTCTGACTCCTGAATCAGACTGTCCCATCAGACCTCCTCATGGTACAGGTGTCAGTTTGAAGACTAAATCCCTTGAGCATTAAGGAAGGTGCAAATGAGCCTTTCTGAAATTGTCTCAAGAATCTCAGTGTCCTCCCTTCCCAATGGGGCTATAAGCCATTGAAGGCCAGGGAAATGTCTCAAGTTTCTTTCACATTCTAGTAATAAATTGATATGGTTGACCACCAATGCCATGTGTGGATTTATAAGAGAAATGGTTTATTTTGGGCCATGATTTTAGAGGTTCTGGTCCATAGTCTGGTGGCCCATTGCTTCAGGCCTCCCATGAAGCAGAACATGGTGGTGAGAGTGTGTGATAGATCAACACTGCTTCCTTGATGAACCAGGAAGCAAGGGGAGGAAGAGGAAGAGCAGAGGGTCTTACTATCCTTTCAAGGGCATGGCCCCCAATGACTTAAAGACCTCCCTCTAGGTCACACCACCTTAGGTTCCACCATATCCCAACGATTTCCCTGGAGATCAGTCATTTAACACACGGCCCTGTGGGGGCCACTGATCCAAATAACAGCAGGAAGGCAGTTTAGACAAGATAACAGAACACATTACCTTGCAAATTACCTTCTAGTTTCTTGGGAGCCACCGGACACATCATTGCCCTTCCTACCATTTGGTGAGTTTGTGGAATGGCATCTGCTTCTTTGGGGATGCATGATGTGGTGGAAGTGTGTCGGCCTTAGATTCAGAAACCTGGGGTTAAATCCCTGTTTCTTAGCCACCTAGTTCCTCTGCTTTGGCTGAATTTCTCATTCACTCCCCTCAGCTTGCTTCCCTCCTCTGTAAAGTGAGGGTGCTAGTCACCTCTAAAAGATGTAGAAATGTTTTGAAACAATAATGTATACAAGGCAGTGCCTGGCACCTCTCAATCACAAGGGATGCTTCAGAGACGGTGAAACACTGAAAGCTTAAACATGATTTAAATGTTATTTTTACTTCCTGTTACTCTGTCTTTCTAAAAAAGATCTGCCAAAAGCCAGTATTGGCCATCTAGAAATTTCTTTAGGTAGATTTCTGGAAGGCAGTCGGGAGGGGCATCATGAGGCCTCCTAAAGAGTAAGGGTGGTTTGAGCACAGTGCTAGAGAGGTGAGTGGGCTGGGCCCACCATTACTGGTTATTGCGGCTGTGAGGCCCCTGTGGTAAGGGCCTGCTTGGAGCAGGATTGGGCAGTGGCTCTCAGCCAAGGACATGGGGTTGTAGCTAGTAGGCAATGGCGGGGGGCATAAGAGGAGTATGGCTACTTGTTATGACTTTCCACCAATGTCTTCCTTGCTCTTGTTTTTTAAAGTTATAATATTATGATAGGTCTGAGAATGCACATATGATTTTGACTGAGATTAAATTGAATCAACAGGATAATTTTAGTATCCACATTCTTTAATCTAAAAGTTATATTTTAATTTTCACAAAATCTTAACATAGAATGAAGGAGTTAGAACAGGATTTCGGGAGTATCCTCTTTCTAACCTCTTTATTTTCTGATGAGAAGAATCCACCCTGTCCAGAATGAATTCATCGTCCAAGGCCACAGTAGAAGTCTCTATATTTATCATGTACTTGTTCAGCCCCAGATGTGGTGCCGGCTGTTGCTCTGTACACCAGAGGCCATGTCAGCCGTTAGGTTGATGGGCAAACCAATAAAACACGGTCACTGGAGCACACAGGGAATTGGGTAGAGTGGTTGTGATCAAAGCCAAAGCAACTCTGACTACTCCGGGTGGCGACAGAGATGAGACTAGGTAGGACCTGGAGCCAGCTCCTCCCCCACAGGTCAGCGTGCTCTGAAGTAGATTCCTTGTTTAAGCTAGACCACTGGCTACATCGTATGATCCACCAAGCACTGCTCTTATGGGCTTCCCTTTTATTGAGATGCTGTTTATTTGCTTGCTTTTGAGACAGGATCCTACTATAACCCAGGCTGTCCTGAAACTCATTCACTATGTAGTCCAGGCTGGCTTCCATCTTGAGACTCTTGTGCCTCAGCCTTCTCAGTGATGGGATTTCAGGTTTGTTTCACCACACCTGGCTTGCTTGGTAGGATGTTGGCGCTACGTTTCTGCTGAGGAATAGTGTTGTGTGGAATGCAGTCTGTCCTTCATTCTGGGGGAATGTTCTTCATTTCATCGAAGGGTGTGCTGAGGAGCCCTGTGGGCATTCACCTCCTAGGTATTGGATCTTGTGGGCATGCTGTCTCCTGGGTGCTGAAGTGTGATGGACCAAGCAGATTTCCCCATTTGCTCTGGTTGTTAGAGCTCTGAAGTCCTGATGTGAATCCCACCTACAGGTGTGTGGGCAATACTTCATAGTAAGCATTGCATTATATACTCAGCCCTGCTACAATTCCAGCTTCTAGATCCTGCCTCATCTTTTTCTCGGTTATTATCATTTATTTTCCCCTGATCTAGTTTGCATAATCTTATAAGAAGTATGGAATTGTTTTCAAACCAGTGTGGGGGTAAATAATTAAACAAATAAAACGTTTAATTCCATGATAATCTCCAAATTTTTTCACAAAATCCAGTAAGAGACCCAGCCTGCCTGATATTTCTACCTCTCCAGGCACAAAGGAAAAAGAGGCTTAGACATTAGAAGTTCCTCGTGTTGAGCTATCTCCTTGAGACTCTTCAGGACCCAGGTGGGGACATCCAGGAGATGGAATGGTTCCCTGCTGTCCTGTCCAATTGAACTGGGATGTGGTATCCATCCACCTAATTAATGAGTGCTTGAGAGCAGGGTCTTTTTCTTGATTTACAAACCCTCCTTATCATCATTTATAGTGCACTGTGTGTGAAGGAAGGGAGGAGAGACACTTCAGGGAAGATGAGTATTTCCTTAGATGACATTGGTGAGGGCAAGCGTCACCCTCCCACGAGCCCCTCTTCCGATGGCTGTCCTATTAAGTCAGGCAGCAGCGGAGGGAACACGCTGTGCTTATTGACAATGTATTGAGCTATTATCCATACCGTACTGACATTCAAGGGCAGGACACAGGGAGCCCAGAGCAGTATTTTCAATGCTTGCTGAAAAACAGAACCTGCCCATGGTTTTGACTCATAGGAAACGTGGAGGCAGCTTCATTTATGCACCTGCTGACCCATCCACTCCGTCGACAGTACTTACTAACGGAGTTCTTAGCTTGTCTAGAGATGCCTGTGAGGAAGGTGGACATGGGCCTTACCTCATACAATCTGCTTTATGTAGGTCTAGAACATATGCCTCTCTAGACTTAAAAATCCCAGACGATTAAAATACAAATGGGTCATCTTGGTTTTTACATGGGGAACACCTACCTGGTTCAGTCCTAGAGAACTGCTTAGACCCCACATCAAAATGTTGTTCACGCTTCGCTTCACTCACAGGGGAGATTTCTCTCAGTTGAAAAGAACCATTTGCCTGACCCTGATGGCCCATTTACCCAATATTTTGGTTTTTTCCTTCCTCTCACTGCAGGGTATCTCAAGTGAGCAATTTATGCCAATTGCCTCCATTTTTATCTTTACCTACAGCTTCCAGAACCTTCCATAAACTGGCTTTTTTTTTTCTTTACAGATACCTCACACCTCACTACCCCAGCCCACCCCACTGCTGAGCCTCAGTTGCCTTTTCTTATTCCACTTTTTGACATTTCAGGTAACAGGCACTCTTCTTGCCTCTCCATCAGTCAGTGGCTTCTGGGATTCTGGTATCCTCAGCACAGCCTTCCTTTTCTCCTCTGACTCTCACGGGTCCCCTCTCCTTCTCCTCCTGCCTCAAGGGCCATGCCATCGCTCTTTCCTCTTCTACTTCGGCTCTGTAGAGAGCTCTCATGTGTTCAGGCCTCCAGATTCTTGCCTGCACATTCCTGGTAGCTCAGCCCCACCCAGTCCATGACACTTCCGTTTGGCTAGTGTTCCTAGGCGTTCACCGCCACCGCCGCCACTTCCCACCACCCAGACTGCTCTGTGTTCTCCCTCATCCTGCATCCATCTCCATCCCAGGTCCTGCTGGCTTTACCTCTATGCTCTCCTCCATTCTTTCAAGCTTTCCACTTCAACAGCATCCCCTCCACACCATTCGAGAGACACCGTCATTAATTAAACGTGCCCACGTTCCCATCCCAATGGAGTCACTGGTGGGAAATGATGCCGGATAGAGAAAGTCCTAGTCTTTCAGGACTCCAAAATCCACGTGAGGAAGTGTGGACGTGGCCTAGTGAAACCAGTTTTCAATAACAAGAGAAGACATGAGAAATTGAAGGAGATACCAACACAAAACCCCCAAAGGAAGCCTGGCTCACGGGAAGTTTTATAAATGGCAACGACTGTTATTGTTTCTAACCTTTTGTGCTTTATAGGTCTTTGTATCCTGCTCAGTGGAAGGCTGCCTGGGGTGCGGGTCATGGCTGCTTTCATCTCTCTCGTTCTCTTCCCACCATACTTGTTTTTATAGGATCTGTGTAATCTACAGTAGCCAGGAGTGTGGACTTAGGCCTTGGCTGATACAGCAGAGCGTCCTTTGGTGGCCACTCCAGCTGTGGGGGCAGAGGCCAGGCTCTCCACTTCTCTGTGCCTAGTGTAAAATCATTAGCATGCAGCTGTAGAAACAGTAGATTCCTACCAGCATTTGGTGAAATGACTATGTAATCTAATGTGGTGCCTACTATGAGGTCATTTATAATAAACAACGGTTACCACTACTCCTATAAATGACTATATTTACTTTTGTGATATTTTGCTTGCTGAGAAATTTCTTCTAGTAATTACTAATAGACACGGCATTATTTCTCTGGTGGGATCGTGGCTTTCCAGTTATATTAAACTGCCAGGCTTCTCTGCCTGCTAGGAAGCTCGAAGCCAAAATTAAAGTTTCATTCTAACAGCTGTATAGACCCCAATACTTTTAAAGTGTATTTGATTTTTCTTTCTGGTCTCATCTCCTACTTCCCTCTTTATTTCTATGTTTCACTTATAATGAAATGCTTTAAATCACATCTGTTCAAATCACTGCTTCTTGGCTTCTTTTTAGTCATGGTCCCCTTGAATGAATTTTCTTTCTAGAAAAATCTACATATAAATTCTGTCTACCCCCTTCAAATATGTATCTGATTTTAGGGCACTCCTGGGCTTCCTTATTTAGTCTGTGACTAGATTCCAGAGACAGATGGGGGCGGTAGGGTTGAAGTTAGGGCAGTTAAGAAGAAATAGCTTAGCTCTCCGCATCCCACGAAGCCTGTGAGTTCATCTCAGGTGACTCCTTCCACTGGGTAGATGGTGACTCTGTTTCCATCTGCCCCTGGGGCAGCCTCTTTGAGGATTCACAGGACGTGTCTACATAGCTGAGAGCTCTCCCTACAGAACACTTCTGCCGTGGTGACCTAGGGGCGAGCACACACCGGCAGAACTCCTAGTTTCTGGAGGGAGGACTGTCCAGCCATCCCTGACTTTGATTCTCTGAATGCTTCCAGTCCTCTGGTACCTGACAGACTCTGACTGGTTCCGTTTGGGCCACATCTATGGAATCTGCCCAGCTGTATCACTTCCTTCCAGTTGAGGAAGCTGTGCTCAGAAGCCAAATTCATACAGTGAATGCCACCACCCTGGAGATCCCTGAGCCCAGGCCCATCCTATGGTCTCCCCCAGAAACCATGCCTTGGACTCAGGACACAAACTACGTTGTACTGGGCTTTTGGGTCAGGCGGATGTACTCCTGATGACTCTTCTATGAAGAGAGAGGAGACCAAAGGATAAACTGGTGCATGTCAGGGTGGGTGGGCAGTGGTTGGAGGTGATTACCGGGAGGGAAAGAGAAAGAAAGTAACCTCTGGTCCTGCATAGCTCTCCAGAGCCTGGTTCCATTCTTCTTGCAGTGTTATTTACCCTCTTGGGTTCCATGAAATATCTCTGCGGCCTTGTAATAAATGCCTGGTTCAGGTCTAAATCAGTTGGAATGAGTTTTGCCCTAAATGCAAAGTCAGTCTCTCTTCGTCCCCTCTCTCCTCCTATTCACAATTCTTCTGTTCTTATGACCTTCATCACTCCCCTTGCCATAGCCACATTTTCCTGGCTGCAGATGGTATCTCTGCAGCTATTAAACCCCCGGCGGAGCTCTGCTTCCTTTTCAAATGTGGAGGCCAGGGTTGCCTTCCAATCACATGCTCCGTGAGGACGGAAGACTTCTCCTCCCAGAACCTCCATCTGCAGCCAATCACCCAGGCCTGACATTTCTCATCATCTCTGGCTTCTGCCTCTCTTCCAGGACTTTCAAGGTCTCTAGATTTTGTAATCTTCTCTCCTATGGTGGCCTCAGGATCTTCCTTTTGCCTCTCAATCCCAATCACTCTGATGTTTGATTACTAAATGGCCATCCATCCCTCTCCTCTCTGTCACCTGAAAACATTTTCACGAAACAAGACTTCCAAGCGAGATGATACTGTGTGTGCACACACCCAGTGAAGACTCTGGAGTTCCATTGCTATGGGCCCAGCTGGAAGCACTTTGACTCAGCTGCTCAGGTGTGTCTGTCTATGCTCTAGTGGTACCTGGGTTAGAGGTGGTGGAGGAATCATTAGAGACGCCCCTGGTCAACCACCTTCAATGCTGCCTTACTTTTGAGTTCCCCACACTCACCTCGGGTGAATACCCCCAACCCAGGCTTTGTTTGTATTACTCATGTAGCACACAGTTGTGGTTGTGGCAAGCACCGGGAGTGAAACAGTGAACAGGACGGTCTGCCATGGAGCATGCTCTCATTGCATGCACCTCTGGAATGTTTACTCTCATCCGTTTTCTCTTCTTAGGCTACATTCCACCCACCCTCCCATTCTCATGAAAGCCCCACTTCTCCATTTACCTCTGCCTGGACCTCTCTGCCTCCGCCTTCAGCCTGGCTTCGGTCCATTCGTGCTCTGCAGTGACTTAGCACTTAGCCTGCAGATTTGTGTCTGTGCCCTGTGTTTCCTTCTCATGGGTCTCAGTCCCCTGGGAAGCCCCTTGGGTGGGCCTTTGTGCTGACTAAATAGTTCAATGAGTGCATCAGTCTCAGCGCTGTGGCTCCTTAACAATGCAGGCTAATATGAACATGCATGTCCCGTGTGTGTGTGTGTGTGTGTGTGTGTGTGTGTGTGTGTGTGTGTGTGTG
>CABHPR010154712.1:10000-12499 GCA_902168415.1 Peromyscus melanophrys | reverse complement strand
GTGTGTGTGTGTGTGTGTGTGTGTGTGTGTGTGTGTGTGTGTGTGTGAACAGTTATTTTAGCTGGTTCAACTTTGCTATGTATAAAATTAATCAGGCCACCAATGCTAGAGCATGGATGAACCTTGAAAATATTATGCTTCATAAAATGAACAAGTCACAAAAGAATACATCATGTTTGATCCTTTGTATGGGAGATCTCTGAGTAGTCAAGATCATAGAAAGTAGAACGGTGATTTCTAGGGACCAAGGAAGGCAGGAAAATGGGGGAAAATAATGTTTAACAGGTAAATGCTCCTTAGGTTACAATGGCGCATATTCCAATAAACTTGTAGATTTCTTCATTTGAGCCCAGAAAATACCTTTTCTCATTGACTCTGAAATATTGGCTTCTGTGGTTGTCAAGGAAATTTGCATCTAAGCCACAGTACTAAATCCAAAAAGTTAGAATATTGTAGGTTGAAAAATGTGTTTAGGCCACCTAACCTGCCACACAGGGTAGCTTCAGCCAGCCTTCTGGGCATGCCTGGGGAGCTCTCACATTAGTCTAAGTTAGGCCAGATCATTGCATAAGCCTCGTTTGTAGTAGAGGGCTGATCTCGAGTCGTTTGTTGAATGCTGCACTGAAATTGAAAACATGAATGGTTGTATGGGTTTGCTTTTGGATCACTGTAGTCAGAGAAGAAGTCAAACCATTGACAGTTGGGCCCATCCCAGCACACCTCCAGTTAGGGACGAGGAAACAGTTCTGGAGATGGATGGTGATAGTGGGTGGATGGCAATGAAAATGTACTTCTTAAGGTCACCAAATCTACTAAGAAAATGGTAACCTCTACGTTTCAGTTATCTTATCACATAGTAACATCTTCTTCAGGTTCCAGCTTGTGTATGTGTATGCGGATGGTGGTGGAGGGTGATTCGTGGGCAAGTCTCCGCCTGTCTGGACTCTTCCCCGCCTTCCTTTATTGCCAGAAGCCGGGCAGCTCCAGATAAATACCTGTGGAAGTGAAGTGAATGGCATTATTTCCTTGGAATTGAGAAGGGAAATTAGAAGGGGGATGTGTGGGATCGCTTTAAAAACTTCTCACGTTTCACCTTGCCACAATCTCCTCAGGATTCGAGTGGGAAAAGTGTCAACCCTCAAAGCCAATGAGAGGAGGCGTTTTCTGGGCTCAGATGAAGAAATGTGCAAAATTAGGAAATAATGTTTGTGCTATTTGTGGAGGCCCTGGACAGGCTCCGTTCACCTCCACATGATTTACCTGTGGCTCTCCATGATTATTTACTTGGCTATTCAGTTCAAGACAATCACAGGAATGTACGGCCCATAAATTAGAATAGCTATGAAACACAGGCTGCCTTTATGTCGAAACATAACTTCTTCAGGTTTTTTTTTTTTTTTTTACAAAGGGAAAACACATTTAATATACAGGCTCCAAGTGATTACTCTGTCCCTACGCCTCCTTTTTAATATCGGAGCTCAGATCTGATGTCTAGCCTGTCCTAGGACTTTGCCCTTGTGGTCTATTACAGGCCCAGGAGATGATAATGACCCCTGTGTTCTGAATGAGTCCCTTTAGGAAGTACCTGCTCCAGCCACTAAGGCTTGACTGCCTCCCTGTTTGGGGGACTCTTCATAGGAAGGAATCATGGGATGGGGTCACTCCCTTGAATGTAATTCACGGAACATAGTACAGGTCCTGAAAATGGGTTGGGCTCCACCACATCCAGCACTGACTGTGGGCCAATATTACCCTTCTTGGTGAGTTATAGCAAGAAAAAAGAGTGATTGTCCGCACCGATTCTGGCATTCAATAAACAATTGTAAAGATGTCAGGATGGGTGCTCTTCAGTAGCCTCCCTCTGGGGAGGATGGAGAAAGCTAAAATGGAGCACAGACAATAGCTCAGGTGCAGAGGAGGGTCGGGATAAGACCTCAAATATCCGATAAGGTAGGAAGCCACACAGAAGCTGGGAGTCTGGCCACATCAGGACACGGACAACTGGGGTCAACAATGGTATGTCTGCAGATAAGTTTAAGTCAGTCCAAAGGTCCATCTGGGATCCAGGCAGACAGGGATTTAGAAAAAGCAACAATTGTAAAGCTAAGAAGTACAATTTGGAGGCTGGGGGAAGTATGTAGGCCCTACTGCTTTCTGGTCCTGTGGAGGGCACCCCTCAGAGCACGGACTACAGTCATGCTGTCTGGGCTTGACTAGCTCTGGCTCCAGTATGATCGTAGGCAAGTTACTTAACATCTCTGTGCTTTAGTTTGTCTGGGGGGTGGGCAATCACACTGACCTCTTAGTAAGGATGTTAACGGAATTAAACGACATATGCAAAGCATTTAGATTAGTTGCTGATACAGAATAAACATAGAAAAGGGCCAGTTCTTCCTTTCTTCTGTCTCTGGCCTAGGCACTTCCCTAGGAACCAGCAAAGTGCTGTGAAATCGTTCACATGGCCCATGCTCGGCCCGTAGGTATTCCTCAATGACTCCC
>CABHPR010154712.1:0-5000 GCA_902168415.1 Peromyscus melanophrys | reverse complement strand
TGAACGGATGATTGCAGAGTCATTATCAATTATAACCCCAACCAAATATGATTTTATATTCAATTGACTTGGTGTGGATAAATCCATGTTTGCACAATAAATGCATCTGTCAAGATTTTTTTAAATGCTCTAAGCTAGATTTTCATTAATGAAAGATTAATTCGAATTAAGCACGCAGAGATCTCTATCCATAATCAGCAGCAAATAAGCTGGTTAATGAGTTTATGTGCCCATATACATCTTTCTGAATCAATGTTTTCAGCTGAGACCATTGCTGAGTGGTTAGAATAAGCTGGAGAGAGAAGGCGCATGAAATACATTCCATTTGCCAGGCTGATGTCTGCCGCAGCCCTATTGGCGTCTCTGGATGCGGTCATTGATGCATCTACGATGACTGAATAAAATGTGTTTAATTGGCATGAAAGGCACTAACTGAAAGCTGGTGGGGTTTCCATTATCTGGGTGGACATCTTATTTACTTTGGAGGATCCTGGGAACAAGATGAAAGAAGAGGAGAATGGAGATGGGGGTTGGTCCTGAAACGGGTGGGGTTTGTAGTTGGTGGGGGGTGGGAGCTTCACAATCACCCAGACATGCAACATGCAGCTCTGTGCCCCCTTTTCTCCCTCTGCCCTCAGGAGAGGGCCAGTGGAACTTTTCCTAACCAGGGTCTGCAGAACAATGCTCTCCTGGGGTGAAATGAGTAAACCCTGCAGATCCTCATGTTTTAGAGACCGCATTTTTATATAGCCCTTCAGCACAGCTCCAAAGCTGAGTGAATGAGAAACTGGTGGGTTTTATTTCAAATTTAGATAACCTAGTGGGGATAAAGTGATGCTTCTCGGGTCGTCTACATTTCTTTATCATCCCTCTGGACACTGTCCATGTCACAGCACTGTCCCTTCTGATGATTTCTGGGGTTACCAGCTCCTCACTGAGTGAATACTTCAGTCACTGTTTCTAAGAACTGTTACCTTACAAATTGTTTCTGTCTCAGTGGGGGAGTGGCGATACCTGCACACGATCACCGGAGGCATCCACATTCCATTGGTGTGCCTTTAGAGAATGAAATTCAACTCTGTTCTCACGACTCAGTGCTTGATACTGACATATTGGAGAGGAGACTGGGATGGTGGCCATCTCATGGACCCCTTCACAGGGGGATGAAGTTAAGTGTGCTTGATAGATGCATAAAGGAAAAAAAAATATTTATTGCCTTAAAACACACATTATTTGTGTACATCCGTGGGGAGCCCTTCAGTGAAGTCTGGTTTCTCCAGGAAGCATTTAGGGGTACTGGAATGTGTCCAGTCAGAGACTCGGAGATGGCTGGGTGGGGGCCTGACTTGCACAGTCCTGATATTTCACTTGTGACAGATCATGCTCTCTCACCCAATCTCACCCAAGTCCTTCTCAAGCACTAGTAATAAAAATAAGCTGTCTTGGCCAAACTCATTATTGAAAGTTCTTCGTTTTATTGGAATTTTGAAAGGAGGATAAGAATGGTGAAGAGGACATTGTGTTTCCTATACTAAACAATCCCACAGACCTCAGCCCTGATAACCGACTGTGAAAACCACACATCCCTTCTGGTAGAGCTCTGTGGGGTGGGGAGGCAAAGTTGCAGGGTTCAAATTCTCCTAGGCAAATTGACAAGACACTTTCCTCTCACCCCTACGCTGGTTCTCTCACTCGCTCCCTAAAGGGGCCAAGGGGCCACCAATCACCAAATCTCCCAGAATTGCACAAAATTTTATACCAATATTTACATAACATGGCTTCCAGATGCAAGGCATTCCAAGGCATGTCCGTAGGATTATCTCATTTAATTTCTCCATGGAGACTTTCCTCCTATTGCTTTTATAAACAAGGAAACTGAGTCACCTAATTGTAGCATGAATCTTAAAGAGTCTTATTAACAAAAACAAACCCAGGGCCAGGTATTGGGGTGAACACTGAATGATCAGAGAGACAGAACCAGCCACAGCTACCTCACCTCGCTGGATCCTCAGCTGGTCTTGTTTCCTCAGACTGGAGGCCTCTGTGTCCTCATTTCCAAATGGCTCTCAGCTAAACTGTGCTTCTTGAAAGCCTGAATGCTTAACCAGCCAAATGCTTAACCAGCCGAATGCTTCTAGTTTCTGGTCCTCACGCCTTATATACCTTTCTGTTTTCTACCACCACTCCCTGGGATTAAAGGCTCGCTTTCTGGGATTAAAGGCGTGTGTCACCATGCCTGGCCGTTTCCAATGTGGCCTTGAACTCACAGAGATCCAGAGGAATTTCTGTCTCTGGAATGCTAGGATTAAAGGCGTATGCTACCACTGCCTATCCTCATGTTTAATATTGTGGCTGTCCTGTTCTCTAACCCCAGATAAGTTTATTAGCATACACAATATTTTGGGGAACACAATACCACCACACCTAATGGTTAAGTCACTGGCTCACATTCACGACCCCTTACCAAGCCCACCTTGTGAGCTTAGCTGAGGCTGATAGTGTAGCAGCCTGGACGCGAGGCCACCTCTAGTTATCTGAGTAGTCCAGACGTCACACGGAGGGACCCTCTGTCTTTGTCGCCACCCCCACTGAACTCAGCTCGACTGAAAAGACAACTCCTTCATTTCTGTGTTCTGCACTTATATCTGTGCTCCTCTCAAGGTGAACAGGCCCTACGTGGCCACCACTGTCGTGCCTAAGCCCCCCAGGCTGGAAAACTGACTGTCTTGAATGCTGAGAGGATGAGTGGACAGGCGGCTCAGTTTCTTGGGGATGCCACAGGGACAGTGTCCTAGGGGAGCACTCAGCCTAGGTGGGAAACTCTAGTTCCGCCACTTGCTGTCCACATGATTGTGCCTCAGCTTCCTCGTCTTTAAAATAGGAAAAATGGCAGCAGCTGCTTCATAGTGATTTGCCGGTGGTAAGAGCCATGTGAAACATGTACTTCTATTATGATATCAGTGTTGCATAGCTCTCAAAGACGATGCTGAGACGGTGATCTTAAGACTTTGCCTCAGTCCAGAGAATCAATTTGGACACCTACAACTTGGATAAATGTCTCGTTGGGTGGCCAGTAAAACAGGTCACCACTTGGGCATGCCCTAATTTTTTTTCCCTACAAGGTGGTCCACTGATGTATTGACACAAAATGTTTTGTGTTTTTCCTCTGAACCAGACGGCAGAGACACAGCTTCAGAGGCTACACCCAAAGGGCTTATGACGTAGGCAACAACAACACCCCAACTTCATCCCACACAGCAGTGGCAGCTGCCCCAGTGGGTACATGGGGAAGGTAGATGACCTCCTGTATCTTTGCCCTGCTGGGCAGAGGAATCATTGAAGTCTTCATAAACAGGGAGTAGTTGAGCCAGGGCCTGAAGAACAAGCGTGACGTTTGGACTTAGGCATTTAGGCATGCCAGCAGAGGGATATCTGGACAGCACAAGGGAGGAACGTACCAAGAAAGAGCTCATTGTAGAAACAAATACTTGTTCCTTGGAAGCAGAACATAAAAGTGGCCCATTTCTTTGACTGCAGACAGCAGAAACGAACTCCAGAGGGTTTAAGCTAGCAGAGAATAGGAATGGTTGGTCACAATCAGGAAGGCAGGGAAGGGTCAACAGCCATGTCCTTTTCTGTCCTCACTTTACTCCAAGGAAGTCCTATGAGAGAAACTCTGATAGGTTGAGTGCAGATCACATGCTCACCAAAGGGCTGTACCAGACAATGAAAGTTAAAGATCAGGTGAGCAGACCCTCTGGGGTCCTCCTAAGATAACAGCACACTAGAGGGCACCAAGGCTACGTACATTCAACTGGGAAGGGTGATGCCCCAATAGTAAATCAGGGTATCAACAGAAAGGACTATTATTTGACCCCCAAATTATAGATAGCCATTGTAGTTTACTAGTAACACATTTATGGCCAGGTATCATCCTGTGATGAATACACACTTCTCATGTGTGTTTTATTTAATATGTTTTATAACCTAGGAGCAAGTTTACTCTCGCTTTATCGGAATGAGGCAGATATTTACAAAGGAAAATAAAAGTTCAGAAGGTCTCATGTCAATGTCACATAGCTACTGAGAGACCAACCAGGACTCAGACCCAGCGGTCTCTGATAGCAGAGCTCCCGGGAACTGTGTGCTGTACCTCTAAGTGTCCTAGTGAAGAAGGACTTGCCGGTTGGCTTACCTCTACACTGGTCTAGTTCCCCTTGCTGTCTTCCCATCCATCCCTGAGCAGGCACATTCAATGTATGAGGCAGACAAGACCTTCAAGCTCCTCTGCCTGTAGCTTGTGCAAGCCAGCTGGGTACTTCATACTTGGGCCAGTATCTAAAGTCCTTTCTGGGGTCACACACAAAACTCCAGATCAAGTCATCCCAAAACTGTCTAAGTTAATGCTTCCTCTTGAGCCCCCGGCACAGAGAACATTACTTTCACAGGGCACCAAGGCACATTGTTTTAGTTAAGGGCTGAGAAAAAGCTTCTGCAATCCTGGGGGGCAGATCTGCCTCAGTGTTTACACTTCTACTGGAATTAAACTTCTCTCAGAAGGTGGTGAGCTAAATTGTTCAACTGAAGTAACATCTCTCCAAGTACTGAACCAGCCATGAAAGTCAATAACCACATGATTAGTATAAGTAGAGAAAACTCTTTACCACACAGCCCCTGCTTATCTAGCTAGCCACTAATCTAAGCTTGACTACCTTTGGAACTCACCAGATCCACTTGAACCTTTTTACTCCACCAAAGATGCACAGCAGCCATTAGGATTCTCATGTAACAGACAAAAAAATGGAATTTTCGCAGAGTTGAATGGATAGGCTAAGGCAACTCAGAGAGGAAAGGGCTCTTTGGTGACCCTGTGCTCTGGCTTACTACGTGGATCTTCTTAGAGACATTGGTCAATGGTGACTGCATTTTGACCCTGTCTTTAAGGGTAACTTCTCTGCACCTTCCAGGAAGACCCTGCCCTTGTCAGAGAGGGTGCCTGA